>JAEIHY010006612.1:0-28682 GCA_018904565.1 Drosophila tsacasi
CTGATCGCCATCCGGCACACCCACAACACGCAGGCGCTCGTGGACCATGGCCACTCCTTCCGAGGCGATCACATGAACGCCCGTGGAGTCCGGGCCTCGATGCCGCTGCTTTCCACTTTGCCTGTAGGCCAGCTCCCTCAGGCTGTGTTTGCTGCCATGCAGGACTTGCGGGGGGATCGGTCCCCCATCACGGGAGAATATTGAAAAGATGCCGCATATAATTCGGGATCTCAGCCGGGAGATCTAATTCTAAAACGAAGTCTGGACTGTGCGCTACCAAGTGCAAAAACTTAATGAAGATATATACTGCGAAGCGGGGATTTTTATTGCTAACGGGGTGTCATTATATACTTATACTGTGTACTAATATAAAAACCTGAATAGCACAATTTGTATATCCCATTTTTACAGTTCTAATTATGATATGAAAAAAGCAGTGGAGCTGGTTTGAGCTGGACGAAAGTGATAGAAATTGTCGAAAAAAAATGGTACGTAAGCCAATTTAAATACAAAACTTTAAATTTTAAAATGATTCTAATCAAATGCTTTCAAGTCAATAAAAATATATTTGATTATAATTTATTAATAATACAGGTCAATGTGGTTAAGTTGTGGGAAAGCTGAGGGTCATTTTGTTCTTTGGGTACTTAAAATCTTAAAATCCTGACTTGATGGATTGATTCTCACGCAGGATTTTACGAAGCAAAATACATCTGAAATGACCCTCAGTTTTGCAATAACTCACATGACCACTTTATTCGTTGACCTGTGTAACTAAATTATTGTAAATTAACTAATTCCGTATTACTATTTACTTTTGGCCACATACAACCGTTATGAGCTAATCTATAAAATATGAATATTAAAAAATTGGGAAGTCACGCTAGCAGGTATTACTTAGAACCAATTTTAGGTTTGTAGAGCAGTCATCAAGTTTTTGCCACTTTACCAATTTAATGTTGGCAAAATTTGGAGCAATTATTATAATATTGAATGGACAGTACATACATACTTACTTATTGATAAATACTCTTTCCCTAATTTTTCTAAGTAAATTTAAATTAAACTCTTCATTTAAATTTACACAATAGGAATATGTTAAACGTGTACATAGTCTTGATAGGTGGGAAGCCGCTTATAAAGTCAGCATATAATATTATTTTTAATTAAACAAGAAGTAAGGTTATTTTGTGTAAACCGTAGTTTGTTTACCATTTCAGTTAGCAATTGGACCAAACCGGTCCTGTGACACCTATAATCCGTTGACGACAGAAAAAAAATAAAAGTGCAACTGTTATTTACTCAATCGCCACATTTTGAGGTACAGATGTTAAAATGCTTTACAAAATAAAGAGGCACAGTAATTAAGAAAATTTGATCAATACCCAGAATTAGGTATTTCTAATAACTTTCAGTTCATCAATACTTTCAAGTCATAGCTAAAGACTTGAAAGATATAAATCTGTTTCGATCCGAGCCCCTTGATTAACATTACTCTGTCGCTGTTATCGAAAGCTCGTGCGTGGTCTTGACCAGCACAAGTAACAGCAAAGCTCACCGAAACGCGAGCAGCTTGCTGTTGGCTAACATGGCGGTGGCGCCACGCTAACAGGTGGTTGCCTCCCGCTGGTCCACGTCGCCCGACTTGGGCGCACGGCAATAAATATGATAAATATGTCAAGTGTGAGCAGATTAAGTGAAATCTCCGGTGTTTAATTATGCAGACGTTTTTATTACGCATCTAACACTGACTGTACTCCGGCTGGGGGATGGGTGATGTCACTGGGAATGCGGGCGTTGGCAAATAACGCCGATTTATAAAAGAGCCCCGTTCGCAGAGTGGGTCTGGCAAGTCCGCTCCTGGACGATTGGCGTGCGCGCTTGTTGCTTCCAAGTCGGTTTGTCGGCAAAAACAACGAGCGGCCGTTCAGTAGCCGATGGAACGCGACACTGAGCGGCAGGAAGTTGCGTATACGACGCATTGTCACTCGGCCAGCAAAGGCGGTCGCGTTCGGAAGTCCTTTTTGGCGCGCCTTTCCTTTGACACTTCTCGAATCGTTGGAGGCCATCGCCAGCCGTCAAGGTGCTAAGTGCGTGTAATTAGTCGAAATTCAATTAATTGAAAAGAATTTTAAATTGAGTTACGCCGCCGCAATGGAGGCTGGAAAAGCGGAGAAGTGAAAAGTGAATTTGTGTGCAAGCGATTCCCGCCGGAAATTGTGCGTAAGGAGCGCGCTTCAAGGGAGATATTACAGAAACGAAGTTTTTCAATTTAATGCAACCAAAGTTTTATTCAATGAAAGCCTCAGTAAATTAATTTAAACTAAAATCGAACTGGCTTAAGACATTGAAATGAAAGATTGGATTTCAGTGTAAATATAATAAGAAGAATAAATATTCATACAAAACAAATACAACACATTCTTTTTTGTTTAAAGAAAGATATATAAACAAATTAAGTGAACTAACCAGTCAACAAATACATAGCTTTGCTTTAATTAAATTAATTTAATTATACTTATTTAAAGTAAACACAAAGAAAGAAGTAAGAAAATATTTTGAAGACCCATTTTAAATACTTTTTAAGGTTTTTAACGAATAATTGCCACAAACTTAAAATAAATCAAAGTTTCACAAGTGCAACAAATAAATGCAATCCTACATTATTATCACTTCAAGATGATTGTCAATAAAAGTGTTTAATCACCTTTTACTTTGATTAGTTTAATTAAAGTGTATTCCCTTGTAATGAAAAGTAAATTGGAGATCATTCAATTCAGGAATTCGGAATCACATCTAAAAAGTTATCAGAGTTTGGCTGACTGACCAAAAACCATAAAAACGCACGAAACTTTCAACACGAAAAACGAAGGTAAATTTATGTTCAACTCAAAAATATCAAATCAAAATCAAATAAAGCAAACTTTTTATTGGCGCCGCGTCGGAAAATCGAAAGGAATCGAGCATGACCTATTACTGTCACGTCCGCTTCCGGCGAAGATGGCCAAAAACATGAGCCAACAACTTTTGGGTCACGTTTGCCATTCAAATGGCCCGAGACCCATTGCCCATTCCAGAGCCAAAACCAGATCTGCACTCCCATAAAAGCTCCCAAAATGGCAAATAGAGCAACTGCCAAGTCGGGGCCAATTAATTAAAAAGTTTTCACGCGGCCAAAATCAAATCAACAATTTCCTCAAGTATTTAGGCGTAAAATTCGAATTGAAAGTTTTCAGCAAATCAAGTTTCGGGTGCGGTGATGGATGCTTTTACACAGACAGAATTATGAGGGACTTTTTTAAAAGTAGAAGTTTATATACTCCAAAAATTTTAAGATCTAAGTTCTAGAAATAATTTAAATTAATTTATTTTACAACCCAATTAATTTAGTTTCAAATTGGGAAAAGTTTTCACTTATTTCCCACAATGATTCTTGTAGATTTTTCGCTCAGTGACTTGTTGTTATGGTGTATGTCCTGAGGCAGCGGATGCGGATAGGGATACGGTAGCGGACGTGGATACGAATACGGATGCGGCGTTGTCTGCAGCCGGTGAAAATCAATTCGCATTATTGCAGCCTCAGTGGGCTGCCCAAAAACCCTTCTTGTGGCGCCACGACGCAAATAAATTGGAGGTTTTTAAATGTGTCCCGGGTTTCGGTGGTGGATTAGACATCGTTGGCAGTTTGGTCGACGCACAGGTGGCAGGCTTGGCGCCCTGTCTAGCCGCGGCGGAGTGCTTGACCCCAGGGTTGACCCTAAAAATAGGCGTGTGCAGCCTCCAACCGGACTATTTTTAATCACTCGCTCGCTCGCTCACTGTCGCTATCTTTAAGCCCTTAATTAGTTTTTCCCTTTTTTTTGCGACTCTGCCACTGTGACGTGACACAAATTCGGTTCGGCTTCTGTGTCGGTTTTTGGTGCAAATAGTTGAATGACCAGCGTATCAACAAAAAAGGCGTAGTCTACTTTTCAGAGCTAAAGGACACGCCCTCTGCTAATTGGTATGTGTGTGTGAGTGTGTGTGTGTGTGTGTGCGAGAGCTAGTGTGTGGCCGTGTGCTGTTTGTCATAATCAAATATCTTAACACGCAAGCTCAGTCCTTTGGCCTCCCCTTTTCGGGCGGGATTTTCCCCGTTTTCCCTTTCGCCTTTTCCCGCTTCTCTGAACCCTAATGGCATGGCCACTGATCGAGGGGGGGCGAAAAGTTGCCGCTGCTGCAGTTCTTAATTAGCAATTTGACGCATTATGCTGCCGGAGCTTGTTGGCATGTGCGGGCATTAAGCCTGTCTGCAGGATTACCACTGTAGTCCCTAAAAGGTGAAATTAACTGGGACCCCGGCTGATGAGGACGATGCATATTAAGTTGCCTGGGCAAAGGAAGGTGGCTAAAAAAAGATACAAAGAGAGGGTCAAAGGGCAGGGCCGAGGCTAATAGGTAGTTAATTTAATCTCCACTGTAAGCCGCCGGGACTGGGCACAAGCTTGAACAAAAGCCGGCTGAAAGGTGAAGAGCTCTGGTTAAATTTAACACAAGTGAGAAAAAATATTAAACTTAAATTCAGGATAAAAGTACTGATACTGAAAAGTACGGATATAAGTACTTATGTAAAAGAGTATAATATATCATTAAAAAATTAAATATATATACCTTAAACCTTTTCTTATTCTATTTCAAATATTGAAAGATTATTTTTTAATATACATATGTAGTTATTGCTCTTAAAACATATCTTATAAGGAAATGATCACATTTAAAGTTACGATTCCTCGAGACCTTTTAAAAAAACAAATAAATTATAGTTGGTTAATTAAAAATTTATATTGTGTTATTATAATACTGTCTAATCAAGAGTTTATTTAAGAGTAAAATATACATATTTAAGTTCTAGTTGAGTTTTAGGAATTGATTTAGTTAATTAGCTTCATTTATTATTGGCAATTTCTGGAGCCACACAATCTCCAATATTTTCCTCGTTATACTCGAGTAGTTTTATTTAAATATTTTTCTTTGCCTATATATTTCGTGAAATCAAGTTCAATTCATTGCTCAAACAAATAATCCAACGCTCTTTGCAGTTGGCTTTATTGTCAATCACTCGGTCCGATTGAAATTCATCCATAATGAGGCAGCAACGAGACAGCGCCGGCATTGAGATACAAGATACGAAATGCAATGAGTGGCTAAGGCTAGATAGAGATACAAATACAGAGCACAAAAGGGAATTCACAAACATCCTGCAGTTATTTTTACGATAGAATCAATAAGTCGCATTGGGAAGGTCAATTTCCCACTTGGACTTGGACTTGTACTTGTCCTCGGGCTGGGTTCAGGTGGAAAGGTGTGCCCGGAACCTGTTGAGCCGGGCGCACAGACCAGCTCGAAGGCCTTAAATATTAGCTAGAAAAACACTGGATCCGTTCAAAGTATTTAATGAATTTATTTATGCTTCAATCGCACAATTTAATTCAATTCGCAAAGGGGCCCTCAGGAAAGCAATTCGATGGAAAAGACCTTGAAAGTAACAAATTCATTCAACTTTGGAGGAAAAATATATGTGTTGAGGGGAGGCTGCGATGGCGGTGGCGGTGGAAATTTAATATGCCCAGCGACAACTAAATAAAAGTAAAGTATCCGCCGGGGAGGCATATCACGGCGTATACTTAATATACTTTACACTGCGGCTGGGAGCGGGAGGGAAACTTTACCTCAGCCGCTGAGGCCACGTGTCTCTAAGCAGCTCGAAAGCGACTTCAAAAGGAACTTTTTCGCAACTTTATGCCATATATGAGATAAATGACAGAATAATTGTCTCCTCAGCCGCATTTAATTTAGTTTCGTCTTGACTAGACCCTCCCTCAGCTCTCTGTTATTCTCTGCCAAAAGGGGTGCTTGACTCCCCAGGCGACAGAGGACAGCCGGCAGACGACAGGATCCGCATCCGCAACCGAATCCGAATCCGAGTGCTGTGTGTCCTTGTGTGTCTCCAGCTCCTTGTTGCCAATGGAAACTTATGGCTCAGCAGTTTCGGCAGCGCTAATTGTTCTGGTTACCATTGCCTTTACTGCTACTCTTACTGCCACTACCAGAGCTCTTGGCTGCGGCTCAAACATTGTAGCCTAGTTTTGGCCACGCTCACAACTTGTGGCTGTAATGGCCACAGAGCCAACAATTGTGTCTCGACCTGACCCAAAGATACACTAGCTCGGTGGGGGTCAAAGTTGGAGAGTTACTGAAACTAACACAAGTTTAGGGTACTTATTATTCTATTGGTAGATATTAAATGGTTGTTAATCATTGTTTTACCATTTTGGGTAATTAACCAGTAAGAGTTATTGACTTAAGTTAATTATTTAAAACGCTCAACTTTGAAAATAACCACAAGAAGTTAGCTTAAACCCCTCCAGGTGGAGTGTCTTGATGACTAAAAGGATGTTAATTACTTTAAAGTCTTTCGATCTTGAGGTTTTTGAATATATTATACAGATAAAGAGTTCATTACAGCTTCTATTTAAGTTCTTAATTAAAAACTACAAAATAGAAAAACACCTCTTTCCATAGGGTATCTACAAGTTCTTCATAAAATAATCCAACTAGTCAGAACCCCTTTGTATTTCCCTCTTGTTTATGTCTGCAAATTGCTGCCAAGGCCCTGCTGCAATCGAGAACGAGAAGGGGAATGCCAAAACAAAGCCGAATGCCCGCAAAAATTGCAACAACTCGGGGAAAACTTTCTCCAAAACGGTTTGGCTGGCGGTTTTGGCAGACGAAACTTTTCCCCGGCGCCCTGCACCTTTCTCCGCCGCTCGCACTGGACAAATAAATCAGTTTTGTCTGCCCCAGAAATCACTTAAGCCGCGCCGGCAAAAACAACAATAGCTGGGACAGATAAAATTCCAAAATATTGCGCGAACAAAACATAAACAAATTGTAAAAATAAATGTATAGCTATGGCCAGTTCATCAGCGGAGATTTATTCGGGCGAAAGGTGTCAGAAATATTGAGTCGTATGAATATTGGTACTGGAAATAGATGTTCAACCAATGCATTTTAGCTTTTTGACGGCTAAAGCCAATTTGCCCGAAACTGCATTCTTCGCCGGCAATTATTGGCCATATTAAGCCCCAGGGCCTGGCGGCCTGGCGGATTGCAATGGCTTTAAGCGCACCTTAAAAGGCGCCGAACATAAAATCCATTTAAGCAAAGTGTCATGATATTAAACCTGAGAGTGAGTCACTACGGAAAACTACAGAAAACTACTAAACACTGAACCGAATAAAGTGATAAAAGTGAGAATCGCGTCTATTTTCATCGTTAAAAGCACAACTACAGATGATGTGCACTACATAATTATATGCAGATGTACGTTTTTACCTCGCTGACTTTGCTTTCTTCTTGGATTTGTTTACCCCCCTTTTGCCACCATCCCTTTCGCTTTTAATGGGCAACAACAAGAGCGAAATCCATTCATATGCAGAACATTAAAATGTTCAATTCCCAAACAGAGTAAACGAGCACCCACCCAAAAAGAAAAAAGTAACGAAATAAAAATAAGAAATAACAAGGCGAAATCAGGGGCGTTTGCCAAGAATATCTTGTTGTCTATTTACTTGTGAAGCTGATAAAAATTCACTTTATTCACTTTGTGCTCCGGCAAATAAACAGCCAGAGCGGCGACAGTCTGCATTCGGGGATAAAACAGAACAAAATAGAGGGAGTTCGCTGAAGTGGCGCACAATAAAACACAAACTACTAGACAAATGTGAAACTTTAACTGCAATTGCCACTGCAAAGTGCAGAGCTCTGGGAAATGTGTGGAAAAATTAGGAGGGGGGGATTATGCCAAAGGGACCCCTAATCAACCAGAAAATCGCAGTAAAATTCGTGAATTCAAAAATGTGAGTTGAACTTTGTTGTAGGGGTTGCACTGAAATAACAAGCTTATATTAAAAATTAATAAGTAAGAAAACTGCAAAGACTAGGAATTACTCGGCACATAGAGCTTTCAGCATTACAGCTTAGTAACTCAATTTTATTTCATAGATTATTAACAAGCAAGGATCACAAAGTCAATTAGGACCCAAAATAAATAATAATAAAAAATTATTTTGGAAATAAGCAATTAAGAAAGTAAAAAAGACTAGGGGTTACTCAGAACTTAGAGTTTTTAGCAATAGAACTTAGTAACTTAATTGCATATCAAAGATTATTAAAAAGTAAGGATCACAGACTCAATTAAGACCCAAAATTTATAATAAAAGGCTTTTCTCCTAGTATATACAACTATCATATTTATTCCTGAATTTTAAGCAAATAATAGAGACAAATTAAATAAAATAAAAAAAAGTGTTCATTTTAAACGCTGACATTTTGTTCATGTTAAAACCTTACTAATTATATATGACTACCCAAGCAATAGTAGAAAAATTCAGCTACTGAGCTGGTAATTTTAATATTTAAAGTTTAATTATTATTTTCAAGTGTAAATAATTTTGTTCTGTGAGTAGGTATGAGTTTGGTTTAAAACCAAACTTAAACAGTGGGATTTTGTGACAACTTTGTTGAGGACATCCCTGCACACATGCTCTTTGTTTGTAAGAAAAAGTTGACCAAACTTGACAACCTTGTTGCAATCCCTGGACGAAGTTTCAAGTGTCCTCCGGCAAGTTATCGTTGCCGTTCGATGATTGCTTGGCCCCTCGTAGCAATTGTCAACTCAGCACACGCATTCTCGTGTTTCTCGGCAAATACTTAGTCCTTCCAAAGCGTAAAGAATGCAGAGTGAAAAATAAACAAAAAACTAGTTGTCGTTTATCGCATTAGGAACATCTTCCCCCCTGTTTGCTTATTTATTTACTCTTTTTTTGGCTGCGGCTTTGATAAAACACGCTCAAAATGAGTCCAGGCCATAGTATAGCATTATACAAACATATATAAATACAAACATATGGTTATAAACAATGAACAGCAAAAATAAAAAAGAGGGGAGCTGCTGCCAAGACAAACAGCCGTAAAGTCATAATAATTGAGAAATTAAAAACACACAAGAAGTTAATTTTTTGATTAAATTTCTCGCCACTGGGCGAGAGCGAAATTAATGGGAAGATAATAATGTTCGCAGCCAAAAGAAACGTAAACAGAAGCGAACACATGCAAGTAGTTTGTCATTGTCCAAACAAAACGCAAAGGGGCAGCTTGGAGGGGTTGGGGCGAAACATAATTGAAACTCGCAACGGTTTTCATTAATTTTCCAGGAGGGGTTTTTCCCGGAGAATGCTGGCATTAAGGCCAAACACAAACCATTTAATTTCCCTGCCTAATCATAATTTAAGACACGCTTCAACGTCACTCAAAGTCAGAGCCAAGGCAATTGCTTACGTTCGAAGCCCCCCCAATGTCCCGCCCCTGACAATTGCCATCGCTTGTTCTCTGCTTAATTTATGCAACATTTTCCCCAGTTTCTCGTTTGGCCCTTCTTGTCGCCTGCTCATATTTGCTTTTGGCCTGGCCGAAAAACGAAGCAAGCGGAGAGCATATTTTATTTTCAAATATTTTACGAGAAAGAGCCGTATGTTCGGTGGCCAAAGGTGTAACAGGGGTTACATGTGTCCGGGAGGGGAAAGAGGACAATGAAAAAATAAGAACACGTGGGAAAAATATCTGTGAATAAACGAGGAGAATTTAGGAATTCCATTTGGTAGTAAGTATTAAGAACTCAGAAATATTAGTATTCTAGAATATTCAAGAAAATTAACAAAAGTTCTCTTTATTAAAATTAAGATTTGATGAATACGGATTGTGTGCTAATATTTTAATAATATTTCTAACTTAAATGGGACTTGAACCCAGAGAATAATACAGTAAAACTAATAATTACACGAACTTTTTTCAAATTGTTCTCTGTATTTGTCAAGAAGATATAAAATTATGAGTTTTCTTCAACCCTCAATTGTATTCCTTTCATATATAATATAAAATAAATAACTTTCAGTACTTTGATTAACAAATAATAAATAATTTACCTCTCCACTTCTTTGATTCACATAATTTTAGTTAATAGCGAAAATCAAAACCAATATCGATAGGTTTTTATTCTCTGTGCAAAAACAAGAAGACAAAGTGAGCTCGGCTTAGTGCAATGCGTTTGATGTGGCCAGGTCCTGGCTATATGTTTCCAGTTTTCATTTTTACGGCTTTGTTGTGGAATTAAAGTTTAACAGGACCCCCCAAGCCCTCCTCCCCCCTTAATTCGCCGGCAGGTGTTACCCCTTTGAGCTGGTGGCTCATAAAACGGAAGCCTTTCTTTTGTGCGTAAACAATTTCGCCGGATACGAATTTTATTAGAGCTTCCTTTATTATATCGTTTGGCAGTCGCGAGTTAAGGTAAATACGAACATTTTATGTTCGAATATTAAAATCATGATTGGATCGCATTAAAGATGATTTATTAGCTCGCACTGATGGGGTTAGCCATTAATATTCCCGCTGTATCGGCGTGCAGGGATCTTTCGGCTTCATTAGGGATGACTACCGCTGAATTGCCGAAATGCCGAAGCGCTGAAAGCTTTTCTGTGGCAAGTCATGCAATATGCAGCATGCAACAAAAATAACAAGCGCATAATGCACAGCCTGCCCCCGAGTGAAAACAAAAATGGGCGTTTGCAGCCAGCGAGTACCAACCACATAATGTAAACGTGAAAATGCCATGATTAGCAGACATTTTGTGGGAAATTAAAACAAATGGCCGGTGGGAAAATATGTAAATGAAGGGAAAAACCAAACACACACATCATTTCGGGCGACACCTGTTCGCACTCACGGCATTTGCTCAAAGACTCACTCGATTGATTCAATCTATGCACGTGCAACATTCATTTTTCAATTCAGTTAAATATCCGCCGTCAGCGGACGCATGAAATTAAAACTGAAAGGCATTAAATAATAAATTATTTTTGCCCCATTCCATATTCATTCATCATTTAAAAATGGGCGCCGAAAAACTGCAGCGCCTGAAAGTAGGCAACTGCGCTTAGCCAATTAAATTGCTCATACGCCGTGTGTGACGTGGGCCGTGACTCGGTTCGTTTGCATATTATTAAAAAAGATTAGATGAAAATTCAGTGGAAATATATAATAAACTCGCAAAAACTAAAAACTATAGAGCTTGCATTTGAATTAAAAATTAACTCTAAATCAGCCTTTAAATTATAGAATTTTGTTTTGAATATTTAATGACTCGCAGAGCAAGAGTATGTTATTTACCCAAAAATGTATCTTAATTACTTAAACTTTCTGGGAAGAGATACAAATAAATCTCATTCCCATATATTATTGGTACTTTAAACGATAGTTACAACTTAAGCTTGTCAAAGATGCCTAACTACCAGCACAAGGCAAGCAAGTTTAATCACCACTAATCGCACTAATTAAATCCCGAGTGAACAAATATTTTACAGCCCTTCCCGCAACGATCGTAAAGAGTTAGTCCATGTTGTCCAGGGCTTATCAAAGACGCTTTGCAGCCAACTCCTGCCGTTTAATTAATTAAAAAGGCGAACGAGAGAGAGAGAGAGAGTTCACCTGGGCGAGTGTCCCTCGGTGCTGTTGTCGTCCCTGCTGCTCTGCAATGTTCCCTTTGTTGTTTGGTCCAGAGCTCCTTCAGAGTTCAGGTCATTAATTAATTTTTAAGAAGCGCATAATTGCCCAGTAACTGTGCGGGTAACTGGAACTGCAAGCGGCTAGCCGGTCCAGTAAACGCTTATTCTTGAGTGTGCGCATGGGGATGCCCTCCTGGGTGCTGGCACAAACAAAGGCGAGAAGCACTCGGATTGCAGGATCTGCGGTCCGTTTGTTTGCTTATCGCTCCTTTCATGCAACATAAATCGCCGGCTTAATGTGAGAGTGTGGCAAGCAGGCACAGGAGCCGTTGGAGACGGGGGGTGGGGGGCGGCAGGCAGGGGATAAAGGCAAATTGCAAGCTGCATGTCCTTGCCAGCACCTCGTGCCCTTTCAGCAAGATGAGCAGTTGACTCGCCTTTGTCTCTCTGGTGTCGACATGAAGCAGAAACTTAATTATTTTCAGCCGCGCGATGGTGCAAACTGTTTTGCCCAAACAAACAGGTTGGCATCCGGCTACACACAGGGAAAACAAATATTTATTATGAATGCATAAGATGGTCAGATTCGAATACAGCTTTATAAATTTTCGTCTTGTTTTTAACCAGATGTTTAACTTTAAAAAACCTATTATAATTTAAGACTAAAGACTGCTAACAATACCACTATGCATAGTACGATTTCCCCTCAGTGTAATGGCAAAAGCAACAAAGCGATTACAGAAAACGACATAAATCGACGCTGCTGACATTTTGACGCAGCTCGCAAAATTTTTTTACAGCTCAGCTGCAGCAACAGTGGCAACAAAACAATCGTAAGAATATTTACACTCAATTTGTCGCCACTGCCCATGCCCCCATCCCCTTCGCTTTTCGAGTGTCATAAACCAGGGGCCAGGGCAGGACACAAAGGACATGGCACGCATAACCGAGCGGATTTTGGTTGCGAGTCCAGGGATTCGCTATGTACAATGGACTTTCACCTGCTGACTACTGTCATCAGCAGAATCCTCCTTTGACTATGCAGAGTATATAACGTATTAAAATAAAATATGACAAACAACAAACACAATTTTGAGGAGGAACCAGAAGGACTGTCGTAACAATTGCTGCCGGTGAAGGCAATCGAGAAAAGGGGAAGCCCCACGGAAAGCCATGTATGTGTTAGGCAAACCGGAAACTTGGCTAGCAGCGTCATAAACTGGTTACATTGTCGGACGCAGGAAAAAAAAAGGAAAAAAAAGTCGGGGAAAATGAAATGAAATGACAAGGAGAGGAAATTGCAGGGATATCCTTGCAAGGAGGATCCCCGCACACGCAACAGGATGCACATAAATCATAGCGTGGGCCGTAAAAAAATATATATATATTCGCCATCCGATAAATATTCGACGAGGGCAATAAAACATACTCTGCATATGGGGATCAGGATAACTACCACATATATGCCACATATTTACGATGAGAAATGGCCGCCTTGGCGCCGTCAACCGACTAATAGACACCCTGTTCGCGATAGCGGTTAAGTGCATCCTGTCAAATGACATTAAAACGTGTTTTATGACTCAATAATAACAGGAATGGGATCACTGCATCGAGGACCCTGCCTGGCCTGGACTCGCCCCGTCTCGCCACGCCTCGCCTGCTTTGTCATTGGATTGCGGAGGCGGCGAGCCACAGACAGCATTTCCAAGTGGCCGCGAGTTGCACGCACTGATTGAATTTCACTTGTGCTGTGCTGCATACCCCAAGTGCCTTTTACTGTCATTCCAACTGCACTGTAAAGAACAACACTTGTTCTTCATTAATTTTCAAATAAAAACTAACTAGGGAGCATGGGACACCAAATGTTCCGTTAAATGTTCCGTTTTAATAATAAAAGCAGAGATACAAATTGGTGAAGGCTTAACGAATGACTGTAACTAAGTTGTTATTTATTCCCTTATATGAATTATAAGTTTGAAAGCTACCGAATATTAAAAGTAAAATTTATTTTCTTGAACTGCTTTTCCTTAATGAGTAATACAATTAATAACAGTTGAGGGGATAAGTAAATAACTGAAATAGGATTCATTTTAAAAAGAAAATATTCTGTTGTATATTTTCCTTTAAATAAAATAAGGTACCTACACATATCCACCATATACACTATTTATTTTCAATTGCAAATAGTAATCAGGTCGATCATCGCATTTTTTACTGTGTGATATTCGCAATCGTAGTGGAAATGGTCGGGCCATAAAAAACAGCCAACGACACACGACAAATGTCCCTGACTGCTGCTCCTGTCCTGGCCCCCATCCTGGCCTCATCTGGTTCCTTCCTGAGCTCTCTGGGCGCACATGCTGAGGCAAAACATTTGACATTTCTAGTGTTTGCCCTATGTGGAGGAGCGCCGAGGCAGGCACACTTCACACTCACGCCCAAAAGGCGACAGTTTAAATGGCAAAGTAAGAGTGACTAACATGCTCGAACCTACTATATATATATTTTTGTGCGAACACCGATTTTTCCATTCCCTTGGCTCATTTTGTTTGTCCGGATTTTGGCATTTCGAATTTTTGTGTTTACATTGCCCAGAAATCTATGGACAAGTTGATTTATTAAGTAACAGAATGTCATTTCAGGGCGACATCATGAAGTTCCATTTCCCAGAACAACATGAGTGTGTGCTTTTGAAATATTGTACAACTTGAGTTTTTCATTGGAAAGCTTAAAAAGAGCAATTTAAGTATATAAACTTTAAACTATTTTATACATTTATTTAAGTTTTTATTGAGTGCTTCTTTTTATGGTCTTGTTTATTTATTAACTTATACATTTCATATATTGTGTATATTGAATTCAATTGTTCTGTTGCTTCTTTTTATAACATTTTTCTAAATGAATTTTCAACCGTTCAAGTGTAACAATATATTCGATACGAATATAGTTTCTCTTGTTTCTTTTTGCTTGTTTTTTATGCCACTTATTGTGCACACTTTTGCACTTGTCACCATCTCTATATATAAACGTATACGTACGGCCTTATGGAGGCATTGCCCCACGAGTAGTGTTCCCCCGTCCACCGACACTTGAAATCTGTCAACTGCAACTATTTATTAAATTATATACCTACTGCCATTGTTAAATGCCAGCGACTGCGACTGGCGGTGGCTGTGTGTGTTTGTGTTTTTCCAGCAGAATTTAAGAGATTCTCAAGACGTCGAATGCTAAATGCGATTTGTTGCCTATCTGCTTACAGGTTGAGAGCCGGCATCAGAAGCGGATTCCACAACGGATCCTTTGCCACCATGTCACCGGGACGTGTCAGTCGCCGGCATAGCCTGCATCGTTTTTTGTATGCCAGCATTAGGCAAATTGACAACAGCTTAAAACACTTTGAGGTGGCTTAAAGCCTCGGCTTCTGCAAAAAACCTGCTGTCAACCTCAAGGATTCACAGTGCCCCTGCTGTTGGCAGTTAAAACTCTCACTTGACAAGGACCAAGGACCAAGCGCCAAGCGCCACTAAGCACCGGTCTCCGGCGTGCGGAAAAAAAAGGAGAACATCGAGGATAAAATTGACGGAATCCTCCTGTACAATGGACGTGGAACTCGAGGAGGAGGAGCGCATTTGCCTCAGGTGAGTGTTGACAATTTGGTCGGGAGTACAGCACAATGTTGGTCGCTTAAAGCCATCAATGATTTCGATGCAGAAAGTTGAATATTTTCTGTGACTTGCACTAGGAAAACGTTTGTATTTTTATTGTAGAAAAACATAAATACGTCAAGTTTCTAAATACTCTTTTCGCTGACAACTTGTAAATTAAGAAGCTGTTCTTTACTTCTTCAATTAAATAGAGAATTAGGTTTAACAAGTTTTTAAGAAAATCTCTCTACAAATTCCGCTGTGACTACGATAAATACCTCTGAAGTTTATGGGAGGTACATTCCTCATTCTCCCTCAATTACATTTTTGAGAGCCTCAAGTTTGCGAGGCGAAAGTTAAGCTTAGAGAAGTTTGCCTGTAGTTTGCCCCCGGGAATGTGTATAAATATATAGCAGCTTCTAATGGAGAGGCAGGCGCCAATTTCGATCCACTTCTACTATATTTACAACAATCAATTAAATGGACCCGCCCCGCCAACAACAGTGTGTCGCATAGAATGTGGAATTGTAGCTGATGAAAGCCATGGGAACAATAGGCGACAACAGCAACAAAGCCACTGGTATTCAATGTCAATCTCATATTTCAATTATGCTTTATAAATGGCAACAGACGACGCGTCTGGGTTCGAGGCTCAATGGACTCGTTTCGGGGCGAAGAACCTTTAAATGAAGCCCAGGAGTGTGCGAAGTATCCCACACATATTTTAGGAAGAAGAAATCGTATTGTGTGATTTTTTCCTGAATTTAATTTCCTGACCAATTAAAGGCTGCCTGGGAAATTGCGCATACGCCGCGTGCGCTCTGCAAATTCACTTTGGAAAACAACAAGACGAACTCGCTCGTGACTAAATCGAATTATAAAATTTTAATTACATAATAAAGCACAGACAATCAACATGCCGTCCCTTTTAAGTGCAAAAAGTTAAAGGAGAAGGGTTGAAACAGCCGCACAGTCATTACATTGAATAATTGAAGGCTGGCCAATAACACGCGGCAAATAATGATCAAATAAAATCGAGAGTCAGGCGCTTAGAGTTATGCGATTAAACAGATTTGGCCACGACGAGGAGTAGTACTTTCCGAGCATAACTCGCTGGCCATAAATTTAATATTGGAGGACTCTGGAGGGTTCCTCGGCGAAGAGCAGCGGCAGCTGGCGGATGCCAGGACAAGTTGAAACGTCTGCTTAATGCTATGCAAATTTCTTTTTCTATGCAAATTTGCACACGGAGTAAACAACAAGCGCGGAATCGAAAAGTGGGAAACCTCTGGCCCAGACGGCAAGCGCAAAAACTAGGTAAAAGCCAACCGAATCTGCCATAAAATGTGAATTTTAATGTCAAACAACAATGGGCCAGGCCAAGTGACAGGTACTGAAGGCGAGGGGGAAGGGGGAAAACTGAGTAAGAAGCTGAAGTTGTGTGAAGGAAAATGGAGGAAAAGCGGAAGGCACATAGCGCGACTTTTAATGGGAGAAAACTTTTGCTGCAGCGACTAAAGCTAATTAGTAAGCCATAAACATAAATAGCCATGTCCTGGCGACTTTTACGAGTCCCTTACACTCTCTCCTTCTTTGGCCAACTCGAAGTGTCCTCGGAATATACATATAGTACTACTCTCTGACCATATCCAAGGATTTGTGGTTTGCGGTGCCGGCCAAGCGATTTGTCAATTTTAATGGCTTTCGAATACTTGCTAACTTGATTGCTGCCCTAAAAAGTGGCCACTTATACGGCTTATTGCCTTTTTCTCTTGCCAAAGAAGCTGTCCTGATTGCTTTCCACTTCGCCCCGCTCCCCACGCTTTTGCTTTTGAAAAGAACTCGGAACGTGTTTACCCAAATCAGGAGCAGCCGTCAAATAAAACGCTTTGATTTGAGCCACCCAAAGTGGGGCAAAAGGACATCAAAGCCGTGGTCCTGGCTAAGCGCATTTTGTGCATAATAATGCGTAACAAGGACGAGCACGAGGAAATTTAATAATAATGGTATTTCACAGGACCGCAAGCAAGTTCCAGCTCAGATTTCCGAAAACCACAATGCGGGAATATGGTTCGTGTTCAACTCTGATTGATCCCAAAAAGATGTTCTCAAAAAAATGCTATGTGAAGCTGAATTCAAGTACACAGAAATAAATTTAACAACTTTAATTTATTTAAAAAAAAAGTAGTCCTAAAATATAGTAAGAAACTTAAAAGGGTTCGGTATTCCCTTAATTTTGCTTAACATTGTACACAAAATCCATTTTTAAAGTGAATTTTAAAAAGTGTTTTGTCTCTGTTAAAAATACTTTTCCGTGTCATGGAAAAACCTTCCTTTTGTCCGTTTTAATGGGCCCTTCACTCCTTTTTTCCACTTTGACCCAAACTGAGCCGCTGAGTAATTTTTCTATTTTCTGCTTTGTTGCTCGCCTTCAATTGCACACCCATGTTGACCAATGTCCGACATTAACCCAAATCCAGCACACTCACATACCCGCAGACAAGCGCCGGGGTTGTGTCTCTGTCTGGCCAGGACTCTTAGCCAAATGAAGTTGCCAAAGGCACTGGCACTGGCACTGGCCCGTCCTGGCCATATCCATAACCCAACTGGCTGATTCCCGTTGCGGTGAATTGGCCACCTGCTGCGTTTGTTTTGGCCTGTCATTCTGATGGTTGCCATTTCCTGACCCGTGCCGGAAATTAATTACCAATGAAATTATGCTTGTCGCTTGCTTTCGTAGATTTTATGGCAAAACTTCTGGGGGGACAGTTATTAGGGCAAAGGTAATAACATCGATTTGCCTAAAGGCCAAGTTATATTTATTAGACTTGGTTAATGGGAAGGTCTTAACGGGAAACTCCTTGAAAAAGAAAGAAAGACATATTAAAGACCTATTGGATAGCATCAAATGTACTTAATTTAATAATAATAATTAATATTGTATTTAAGTAAGTCAAGGTAATCTTTGTAAAGCTTTCTAATAACGAAAATTAATAAAAAGTTATATTTTTAACTATTTCTTAATATAGGAAATTATTTTACAAATCATATTTCAAATTGATTGATTCATATTTTAAGAAACCTCTCTTCTTTCTCCACCGATTAAGCTTCGGTAGTGAATCTTCCACTAATTATTTTGAAATATTTGTCAGACTCTCACACATTCACGTATAAGTTAAAGCCATTGGAAACGCTTTCGCACCAGCTAGATGCCACGCCCCTTAAGGCAGTGTAGCCACGCCCCTAATGGAAGGGCTTAAACGCTTAATAAATAAACTAAGCAGCTTGCCAGACATGACTGCTGGTGTTGCTGTAGTCATATCGGTAGCTTTACCTTTGCCAAGTAGTTGTTGGTATACGGAAAAAAATGTAATCAATAATATTAATAACACTATAAATATATACTATATATATAAGATTTATGTACTTTAAAATATAAGATATTAATATATATGCTTCGTGGGCTTAGGTATTTAATTTGTAAAATTAAAATCATTGGTATTAATCGTTTTTTAGTTATCTGCCTATGTTCCGAAGATATTTTTAATATTTAGAGTTTCCTGGCAGGCAAGGAAAAGGCATTTGTTAAGATTCATACTTAAGTAAAAAATGTTATAACAATATGACAAGTATTACGATGCCAAAAGCTGCTTTCTATAGAAATGCAAATACTTATCTCACCTGTTTCCTAGTCCACTTTGTTCCGCTAATTTAGGGCTATATTATATTATGAAACAAGTTCAGTTTAATAAGGGGTTAAATATTTTCTTCAAGTGTTCTTGTTGGTGGCACTTGGGGCATGACAATAATGCATGGGAACCGCCCGTTGCGGCCCTTGGGTTAAGCATAAATATGTCAAGTGTTAATTGCTGCCACTTAACGCAGAGCACAAACTCAAATACAACCGCAGAGACATCTGCACACCCAAACACACACATATGCGGAGGAAGACGTGTAAATATGACTTTAATCTACTTAGCTAAAACCCCCAAACAACACCCAGAAGCCACCCCTTTGCCAGTCTCGAGTTCGAAAGTCGCAGCACAAAAGCAAACACACACACTGATGCTCCGACACACACTCACTTGTTACACACACCCAATAATGTGCTTTAACAAGTTTCTTATGGCCATAAATTCAACAAGGCAACAAAAGCTCATAAAAAGGACCGGCTGCCGGCCTTGGATCCCGTTTGAGCCCAAGAGGGTGGCCCGAATGGCTGATTGCCGACTTGAAACTAACCCCACCGACTGTCTATATAAATAAGAGACGGCACTGCAGACATGCCTCTGACATATCTGAAACAGATATGGCCTCACAGAAGCGCACCTAAAGGAATAACATTTTCCAATATCCAATCTTCTGATACCTACAAAAATTTCGGAATATTTGAATGTTTACTTGAACAAGGGGACATTTTAATTAAAATTTCTGTGATTGCCCCGAGCTAAGCAGGACATTCAACAAGAATTCCAGTCAGCTAAAATATTTTCTAATTTAAAAAGGCCAAAAATAAATGCCACAACGCCAAGGCTATACAATTAAATTAAAAAAAAAAAATTAATAAACTTGACATATTTTTATATTATAATTTTCTTCACAAATACTGATGGTTCTATGTCTTTAAGGAATATATGTTTAAGAACCAATGTAATTAAATGTATACAAATTAAACATCTCTAAAGATTCGATTTTATCCAAATCCTTAGTGGTTGCAATGTGTTTTAAATATTAAGTCATCTTGGCAACAATAAAGACGCTAATATTTACTTAAAGCCCAGACCACTCCTGCTTCCATTTGACCAAAGATAGCCATCAGTTTAGCTGATTATCATTTAGGGACCCATCATAATTTCCGCTGTCATTATCGTCTGCCGGCCGAAGTCGAGTCAATTACCATATCAGCAACATTGTTGACCAAAACTGATTTCACTTGGCGTCACCGCGAGAGAAAGAGAGAATTGCGGAGAATATGGAGAGAATCCAACAAAAACAGAAATGAAAAAAAAAAAAAACAGAAATCGGAAAAAAATACAGCTCGACAGTATCATATTATATCCAGGCGATGGCGAACTTTTCTCGCTCAGTTGTCAAACGCCAGTCCGATGTGAAAGACGCGAACGAAACACAAAAAATATTTAAGCAAAGCAGCCGCGGGCGGCAGCGAAATTAATAATAATAATAATAAATAAAACCTGTTGAGCAGTCGGTCGCACCTAACATATGTCCATATAGCCACAGCCGTAGCAGTATAGATCAACATTTGCATAGTACATGACGCCGAGTCGAAGGCGGAAAGGCGGTGAAAAGTGCAAAGTTCCTGCGGTGAATCACTGGAGAATAGATTCCATATTTACATATTTGCCCCTGACAATGATGGCACCTTCTGTCCCCGCCCCCGTCCCTCGTTCGATTTATCGATTTTGTATTTTGAATGCGAGCATTGTTGCGCCATTATCAACACATTTATATACGCGATAATTATATTAGAAGTTTATCTCGAACCCTCTCGACTATCGCTGGCGATAAACTACGATACACTCCGCCCGATTTGGATCGGTTCAGTTCAGCCCGATTTTCCTTCGGGGATTACTCACCGCCAGTGGCTCCGGGTGGAAAGGCCAGTGCAATCGATACTGACTGGCCGACGATGTGTTAATCGACGAAAACGAAGCATAATCCGCCGTGATCTCTGGGCATGTGATTCCGCTGACTATATTGGACCAAACCTTACAGGTGCGTAAATAAAGCGGGGCACCTGTTGAAATGTTAAAAGCGAAACGCTTCATTGGTTACGTATAGATCGCCATACGAAGGTGCTAAAATCGGCGAATCTTCGTCTTTACAACTGGGGAATTACACATGAACTGTGATCTCGCTGTCCGCGAATTGATGTGAAAATTTATTGTTTTTTACGCATGAGGGAAAATTCCAACCGAAAACCGGGGGAGTTATTCAACAGCGCAAAAAAAAAACAAATACATAGATGTACGAGTATATGGGAAAATCTGATTTAGAATTCGGCTAATAGTGCATTATTTCCTCTTTTCCACCAACACAACGAGAGATAACGAGTTTTTTATTGCCCAAGAGAAATGAGAGAGATTGTGCTGGGAGCGAGAGCGGAAAAGTCAGTGGACAGATAATGTTGCACATTGATTAGACCAGTGAATATGGTAAATATAATCCACGCTGTCTGGCGCAAACAATCCAAAAATACACCTTACGTGAGAGATAACACCAACATCAATTCTATAATAAGTTCCACATCATGGAAAGCAAAGCAGGATTTAAATAAAAGGATTTATTTGGGGTTGGGAAAGTAATATAATAATAAATATAATTAATAAACAATTAAATAAACAAACTGTTCATTTGCAAATCTTGTGCTCATAGTTAAAGCCAAACTAAGAAATAAGCAGACAAGTTTACCATCTGTTCTTAACAATTTAGCATAAATATAAGCACAAAATATTCAATTTCTATATAGAAAAAGCAATAACCCTTCGCAGAGAATTTACACAAATCATTGAAACCACGTCCCAGGTCCTATTAGACCACAAAATTAATTAAAGCCATGTACAACAAAAGGACATAATCGATCCATGTCATGTGCAACTTATATTCATAAATATTCCCCTAAGACTATTTAAAATCCAGTAGCCATAGCCAATATATAGGATAAAGCTGTCCCCTAATGAACACACAAGACAGAATGCAAATCATCGACAAAGGACTCCCCCCAAAATGGGTATTAGCACACAAAACTCGATTGAAAAATAAAAAATAATGTTTGTTATTTCTAGCAATGACACATAATCGATATACCATATGCACGTATATCCGTATATATGTATATTCACGGATATCCCAACGCGGCTTTGTTGTTGACCCTCCGACTTATCGGAATTTCGCTTTTTCGGTCGTGTTCCTTCGCGAGATTTAAATTTACTTCGCCCCGAAAAGTGTGCTATGTTTTGCCGGAACAACGCGTGTGCGTGTGTGTCTGTGCAGTCGTGTGTGTGAGTGGCTCAGTGCTAATTTGAATAATGACAGCGACATCAACGCGCCATTTTGCACTGTCGCCGCGCCATTTTGCGTTTCCGCTGCGGCACCGGGAATTCAACATGAAATAAGCTACTACAAAGCATTTGTAACACATAACACACATTTCCGGTCTGAGGTATCAGCGTTATCGGAGGGCAAAACAACAAGCAAATAAGCACAAAATTGTTCAGCTGCCGAGGGACTCAATAAATCAATTTGAAAGCTCTCAAACTCGAATTATTAATACTCAAATGATGGAAATCAAAGAATTATTCAAATGCCATAAATTGTGTAATTTCATTAAAGCAATTTTCCATTACGAATTTCAATTTGCTGGCATTGCCATAAATTATACCATTAACATAGACATTAGACATAAAATTCTATGATTTGAATTTCTGTGATGCTGTGAAAGGGTGAATTAAGAAAACCTTTACACTCATTTTTCTACATTTTCCCAGCCAAACAAGCAATCAATTATTATCTTCTTTTGCCTTTAGAAAATGCCAGAAAAGCGTTTAATTTAATTACACAATTTTCAATATCGATTTGCGCTTTAATGACACCGCAAGAGGCAATAATACAGTAGACTGGAATTTATTCGGAAATTCTTGGGAAGCTTGTGGTTTGAGCCAAGACCTTTGAAATCCATTCTCACAATGAAATTTTTAACGAAGAGAAAAAGGAAATTAACTCCCGCTGAGCTACAAATTCATTAACATTTTACACAACTTCCAATGAACAAAGTGACAGCAATATGAGTTCCACCAATTAAATTTATTGTTTCCACCGATTCAATTCGATTTAAAAAATCCTGCCGAGTCGAAACAGTATATAAGAGATTTCTCAGAACTTTTTACATTTTCTGAAAAATTAATTTACCTTAAAATCGCGTTAATGAATGTTTCGAACTTCGAACTTCAAAGTGGAGATTGAAATTAAAGACGCTGAGATTTTTCCATGTATCCACACTAAGGGAAATGAGAGAAATAACATAATTATAACAGACCTATGAAGAGAATTCGTTTAAATATATTTTTACAAGTAAATATGGATGAAATATAATACCTAAATACATATATGTTATAAGTAATATTCCTTCTTTCTTCTATTGACTGATTGTAAATCACACAAAAAACATAATATTGATAGTTATTTATTTAACAATTATTGAATATTTATATTACATTTAGTAGTATATAATTTAAGATGAGTAAATAAGCCCCCAAATGGGTGACTAAATTTTGGCAATATATTTCCCCCATGTACAGGACCGCGGAGGAGGAGCAGCTGGCCAACATGGATGACGACAAGCTGGTCTCAGACGAGGTGCACATGCGGCAGCTGAGCGCGACGCCCTCCTCGGCGTTCTCCCTGCAGCAGCGCCGGCAGAGCAACAGTGTGACCCAGTCCGCGCCCCCGGAACTCACGCAGCGCGTCGGGGCATCGGACGACACGAAAGAGGAGGCGCCACATGGCTGTGGAACTGGGCAGGGTGCAAAGGCGGAGATGGAGGCGGGGGCCGATGACCGGGTGGTGTTGCGGCGAGCGGCAGACAAGGGCGCCATCGCCTTGGCACAAATCGACGACCTAAAGCTGGATGGGGATGATGACGAGGACGGGGATGATGAGGCGGAGAATGGGGGCCTGGGCCTAAGTAATCCCGCAGCGCAGACCACCGATGATGAGCAGATTACGGTCGCAGGAGCAGCATCCACATCATTGGGAGCAGGAACGGGAGCGGTGGCAACAGCAGGCGCATCCTCCGAGGTAAGTTAGTATGTGCCCACGCACTTAGGACTAATTAAAGCCTGGCTAAAACCAACACAGCAGGATGCAGCAGGAGCCGCCGCCACCGCCACTGCCACAACGATAGCCACTCCGGACATGTCGAAAATACCACGACTGCCCGGCGACGGTGCCCAAATGGAGGACACTGGAGGCGGGGGCGACCTGCCACCATCGCTGCGTGCCTCCACCACATCAATTCTGTCCAATTTGCGCAAGAAGCAGCAGGCCATGATGGCATCCGGAGGAGGAGGCGGTGGGCTGCGAGGCGGCATCACCAAGCAGACGCCGCTGCGGGTGCAGTCCGTCCGAATTGTGGAGGCGAAGCGGGCCTACGGACCAAAGCGCCGGACGGAGAGCTGCAGCATCTTTGGCAACAGCAATTTCGGTAAGCGGGAGATTTTGTGTGGGATTTGGTGTGGCTTTCGGCGGGGATTCCCGGAAATAGAGGGGGAAGCACTCTCCCAGTTGGTGACCGACCACTCAAGGAAGCTCTTGCCCCGGAAGCGTTTATGGCTTTTATGGTTTGTGCGGAGATAAGCCCGCGCTGAACTTGTTCTCTCCTTATCTTCGGGACTTCCCCTAAGCCGCCTGGCTTTGACACTTATACTTTTATCACAAGACAAGATTGTCTTTGTATAAGTAATATAAATCGATTATGAATTTAATTATAGAATCTGTTATTTTATTTAATAATTATCTTCCCTCAATAGAGCACGACCTGGAGTCGGGCAACTCCCTGGCCAGCATCGCTGGTCAGCCGCAGAGGCCTCTCAATAACGAGACCTATTCGGCCTTCAAGAGCGGCAACGTGGTCAAGGGCATCCTGTGCCCCTCTCTGACCAACTCCTTCAAGCAGAGTTCCCTGGAGCGCAGCTACCTGACCTACACCCATCGACAGCGGCAGAAGTCCTTGATCATCGTCAATGTCGTGGACTTTGTGCTGAAGATTGTCCTGGCTTTCGTCTGGATAATGCGACGCAATAAGCGGGGACCTCTGGAGCTTGGGGAAACAACGGTAAAGGAATGCTCCTCCTCCTCTTAGAGGAACATGGTGCGCTAACCGCTTCTGTTGTGAATTTGCAGAACATGGCGACGGCCATCACGTGGTCCGTTTGCTGCGGGATTGCCAACATGGCCATCTGCTTCCTGGGCTACTGGCGATGCTTCGCCAACAACTATTTGCACTGGGCCGCGGTCTGCACTTGGGTGCTGTTCAACATCCAGGGTGAGTGTGGAATGGGGCAGGTCGTAAATCATGCGTCACCTGTGTGGAGCGTCAAAATGGCTAATCCTTTTTCGGGCCCAGTCGTAAATCGAAGCCTAACCTTTTCTCTCCCCCTCTCCCTCTCTCACTCTCCTCCGCGGCACAGGATTCGTTGGTAAGGGCGTTGGCTTCGCCGATCGCGAGTACCTGGTGTGGTACATCCTGTTCGTCATCTTCGTTCCGTATGCAATGCTGCCTTTGCCCCTCAAATGGTGCGTCGTGGGCGGGACCATCACGGCCAGCTGTCACCTGGCCGTAATTACCATCATCAAGCTGCAGCACGGCGAGGTATTATAATTGTTGTTGTGTAGTTGTCCTTGTTTTGACTTCCAGGGATTTGTCATACGCAGGCCTCCGTGAATGCCGACTGTGTACTGTTCCAGATCTTTGCCAACTTCATTCTCTACACGGCCATCAACGTGGCCGGTATGTACACAAAGTATCTCACGGATCGCGGACAACGTTTGGCCTTCATCGAGACCCACAAGGCCATGGAGCACAAGAAGGAGTCGGAGAAGGAGCTGCAGCGCACGCAGAAGCTACTAGATTCAAGTGAGTTAAGCTAATTAAAGAAAGTCATTCAATTTCCCTTAAATTCGAGCTATTTTCGGCCACAAATCTACTAAAAATATAATTATAGCCTGTGCAGCTGCAGAAACCTGTTGCTCAGAAAAATATATTTGTCAAGAAATTAACTTGTTGGTTGCGACCGAATTCCACTCGAGTCTTTATTAGTGTGAAATTTAACTAGAAATGATTTTAATAAGTTGCTAGACTCGGCCTCTTAAGTGGCATTTTTCGTCATAAATGCCAGGTAGAAGGAGCCACCTTCGCCTTTTACAGGCAGAATCGTTGAAGACGAACGGCAGGACCTTTTTGGTAATTTCGTTTCGTTGCCTGACAACTGCAGGTCCTGGAAGGTTCGCTCCTTTGGCCTTCTTGAGCAAATTTATTGCGCCTGGCTCGTGTTCAAGTTGTTGTTGTTGCTGTTGCTAAACCCCACTCCGCGGACTTCCGCTCCTTTTCGCCCTGCAGTCCTTCCGAACATCGTGAACAATCAAATACGCAGCGAAATGTACAAGGGCACGGATCCCACGGTGGAGACGCAGTTCAACAAATTGTACGTTTATCCCATGGATAACGTGAGCATCCTGTTCGCCGACATCAAGGTAAGCGGAGCAAGGAGCTCCTCGAAAAGTTTATGGTGCGAACTGGAACACCTTTCTCTCTTTTCTAGGGTTTCACCGAGTTGGCCAGCAAGACTTCGGCCCAGCAGCTGGTGAAAATCCTGAACGACCTCTTCGCCCGCTTCGATCGCATTGCGGAGGTAAGTTGGGGGGCTTTGGTGGGTTAAACAAAAAATAGTGCTTGCATTTAAGAAATATGTTTCATGCTCCTGCTGCATATAGCTAGCAGTAATAAAAATGCTTTATTAAACATCTTCGCAACCCATTTCCCATCTCCCGCCCCCCAAGGACAACCACTGTCTGCGCGTGAAGCTGCTGGGCGACTGCTACTATTGCGTGTCGCAGTTCGAGAGCGACAACTGGAAGACCCGGCCGGATCACGCCGTCTGCAGCGTGGAAACTGGCCTCCACATGATAAAGGCCATTAAGGATGTGCGCCTGCACACGCACGTAAGTGAAATCGAATCGAAAGGAACACACACACACACACACCATAAAGTGTGGCCCTCGAACATTTATTTAAATTTTTACGCCACGCGAACGTGCTGTCCTTACTGTCCTTTGAAGCCTTTAAATTAATACAATGATCAGTGAAAGTTAACTTTAAATGTAAGGAAATATCAGGCTAAGGGTAAAATATATTCTCAATGTAAAATGTTCCTTTATGAATAATTTAATATAAAAGCAGGCACAAAAAGGCGGAAATATATTTGATTTAAAATTGAGCAATGCTTAATGTCCAAGCATTCAAAAGGCATACAATAAGCTAAATAAATATTTTGGAAACATAACCAAATAGTCGTGTTCAATGAGCTGTATTTAAAATGTTGCATATTTCAAGCGGCGCCACTAAACCCCACTGACATTTGTTGAGGTATTTTCGCATTTCTCTGCAAGCAAAGGACGTTTGAAAAATTTAATACCCATTCTTCGGAATTCAGCTGCTTTGCATTCGTTTATTTGGAAGGAGGCTTTCGTTTTCGTTGAATTTTCATTGCACAATGCCCCGTGCCCAGTGCTCCGTGCTATGACTCTAGCCAGTGGAAATCCTACAGAAATATATATATATAGTGGTAGCGAGGCAGTGGACGTGTTGACAATTCATTTGTATGCAAATCTCAACAGAGCAAAAGGCAACGACAACGGTCGCAGCCGAAAAGCAGCGGCCAGAGTTAAATTTTCATACGACAAAGTGCCGCTGGAATTTAATTGATTTTTTATTCAGGGAGCAGGGCAAGGCAGGTGCCGAAGCTTGCCGCAGAAAACCGGGGGAATCCCATATTCATTTACCGGGATTTATGTGGCCTGCAGTCGCATAATTGGGCCGGCGACTTAATTGCTGCGGCACTTCGACTATTGACAGACTCCCAACAGACTGACAGCGGGCATTTTCCGGTAGCAGAATTAGTGATGGGTTCTGATTTCCCAGGTGGGGAGCAATAAAAATGGCAAAAACTATGGCATAAGTATTAAGGGGAGAGGTTACAGGGTTTCTTAAGTAACTAAAAACATTAAATACATTTTATTACTCTTACCTGTAAATATTTAAATAATAGAAGCAAGTAACAGGAATATTAAACCACAATTTAAGTAATTTTCGTTTCACTTTTATAGTCTTTAGTAGCCATTTTCCGCTGTATTTGCCGCGACTTGTCACGAACTCTCATTACCATTGCAGGTGGACCTCAACATGCGCATCGGCATCCACAGCGGATCGGTGATGTGCGGCGTGCTGGGCAACAAGAAGTGGCATTTCGATGTCTGGTCCAATGATGTTATCATTGCAAATCACATGGAATCCGGCGGCATTCCCGGGTAAGTAAAACAGTCACGTCCGAGAACCAAAACCAGATACTGTGTGTGTGCGTTTGCATCCGGAATGAGCTGTCAATTCTATATAAGACCGGAAAAGAGGAGGGGGGAAGTGGCCTAAATGCCAACAGGATTATTTCTCTAATTAAGTGACACATTACTCATTAGAGGGGATAATAGGCATGGAAGAAATTTCTTTAAAGGTCAAATAGCGTGTAAATTCAATTTGCCAGTAAGCAACCTCAATGTTTACTTAATTAATTTATCATATTATCGGTATGATACGAGGGTCGTTTGATAAGTCCGTGACTTTTTGTATTTGCCGCGCACTTGCTCT
>JAEIHY010006613.1:0-14166 GCA_018904565.1 Drosophila tsacasi
CTTCACTGCGTTGCAAACTTCTGACTAAAATTATAATACCCTGCAAGGGTATAAAAACTGGCCGTAAAATAAGCAAAAACATGTTGCCAGCCGCCAACACACACGACTCAAGTGAAATACGATTAAAAATTTCTTTTAAATAGGCAAAAAAACGTTGAAGGAGCTGACGGAAAATGCGTATAAATAATCATAAATAAGACTCAAGGTCAGGTGTTATAAAGGCACTGTGAGAAAATACTTATATTGTTAAATTGAGGAAATCAGAAATTAAATTACAGGTTTAAAGATTTTATACCAAAACATAAAGCTTGTTTAATAGGTTTTCGATATTTAAAAGTGCTTTAAAAAGTGGCGCTTAATGCCCTATTTGATTTCTTAAATTATTTATGATGTATGTTATTTCTCAAAAGTGTTCTTTACATTTAAACCATCTTCTAAGTATTTGCTCAGTGTCAGGCTACAAATGGCGTAAACGTAAAAAATTTGTGTAATTTTCTAATGAATATTATTCGCACACACGCTCCCGTAACTGGGTATCAGCACCCCAGGTATTCAGCAGAAAATTAACATTATGCCCGCACAACCCGCACAGACATACACACACACACACTCGAAGAACAACCCCCACATTGATTAGTGTGTATTAGTATGTTGGGCACGGCAGCGGCCCGGAGTTAAATGGAGCGTGGTATGGATCCTAATGCCCCGACTCCCGCTGACTCCCAGGGAACGGGATCAGCCGAAGGTGAACCAGAGCATTATGACTTGCCCCCGGAGGGTGCGATGCGAAAATGAAAAGTTACCCGGACAGATGCTCGTATTTTTCTGTAAAGTATTGAACAGCTCCCGGCTAATGCCAAATGGTATCATCCAGCCCATCCTTTTGTTGGGAAGAAAGTTTTTGGCCCGAGACTTTTTAATTGCGAGTCCTACATTTCTTGGTAATTTTCAGGAGGCAAACTTTTTCTCTTTTCGTTAACAAATTAATGAAAAATGCCTGGAAAACATTCCGACCAGCGCAGACTGTGTGTGTTGCTTTGCTTTAAATGCTGTAACTTGAATTGGTTTCACTTACATTTAATGGTCTAGTACTTAAAGTACTGTCTATAAATTCAAGAGAGTTTATTTTTGCATAAATAATAAAGAGTACTTTAACTGGAACTGTTTGTGGACCATTAATCTTCTTTTAAATTTAAAATGTTAGCAAATTAAGCAAAAAACTCGGCCCTAATTTATTCTTTTTTTGGGTGTAACTAGACCAGAAGCCAAAGCAAACACTTGCCCATGGCCAGCAGCTGCTTTTGGACTGGTTGCGGGCAAGTCATTTAATTTTATTATGACATAGCAGTTAAAATGTTTGACTATGAAAAATTGATAGCACTTTTTTCGGTTCTATACCATGTTTTTTTTTGTTGGCTGTCGTCTAGTGTCTCGCCCAAAAAGGCGTCTGGAAATTCATTTAACGCATTTATTTTTATTTTTTGTTGTATTTTCTTCTTTTTTTCTCGTTCTCTTTGCCCTTGGCCGAACACTAAATGTTGTTAGCTGACGGCTTGTCCGCCAAATTGATGGCGCTTTAATAGAAAGCAAAATGCTGGGAAATAAAAACCGCCGAACCGCGAAGCAGCAGCAGGTACTCGATAATAAATTGAAAAATAATATTGAGCAGACTGTGCCGTAGTCTCCTATTGTCGGGGTTCCTTTTCGGTGGATTGCCTGTCATGTCCTTGCCATGGCGACGTGAGGACGTGCTCACCACAAGTGCCAGGGATTTGTATCGATGGCGGAATTGCTGTTTGGGATTTCGAATGATACGGGGGACATGCAACAGGAGATTTTATTTGGGAAATAGGGGTTCCAGCTTGAAGGGTATCCTTGCACTCGGATTTATCCTTTTCCATCTCCCTTTAATTTTTTTGTTGTGTAGAATTTGCTTTGCTTGTTAGGTTTATTCTGGCAGCAACGGATATTATTTTTCTTGCTCCGGACAGCCGGCACTGGGGAGCTGGAAAATATATATAAACTCAGCAAGTCTGTCGATTGTGAAGCTGCGATAAGCTTCGTCCTAAAAGGACTATAAATTTGCAGCCAACTTGGTTTTGTCTCTTGCCAAATTCAATTTATGGGCCATGCAGCTGCTGTGCAGCAGCCGGAAGTTGATTGCCTTGCAACAAATGCAATTATAATAGACAGCTCGTAACGCCACCACATATTTGCCATCGGATTAGCCGCGAGCTTTTTAATGACCGCGATTGAAGAGCAGAAATTAATAGCCAATAAACACGACATAATTACTAGAGTGTTTATGGTTGCACGATAATAAAATTAAGCTAATTAAATATTTTTTAAGTCGGAAAAAGAGAACAACACACAACTACATTATTTTACTGGTATTTCCTTAAAACTTATTGTACCTAATGTTTTGTTTTTCTTTTCTTTATACAATTGTGATATTTATTTTAATTATATTTTTAGTAAGCTAACTTGAAATGTGGGGCTTTTTTAGCAGATTAGCAAACGATAATTTATCCACCAAGATCAGGGATTATTTTTGTCGCTTCTATAATAATCGTTTTATAGAATTTAGCTGAGTTAAACTTTGAGGTCTCTGCATTACCCAGTTTACTAATATAAATTAATTGAAGGTCTGATTGTTAAACTTGTCAGGTTTTGTATTATCAAGTTAATTCAACTAATGGACTAGTATTAATTTAATCATGTTTTGCATGATTTGTGAAGTAATATTATATTAAATAAAAAAACAATAATGTGGTTAGTGCTACAAATCTGATTGTAAACTTGCTGCGCTAAGATAATAAATTAATTTAACTAAATAACATGTTGTCTCCTTTTTATTCCCCTCTAAATCAAATTAGTTTAATGTCAAATATTTATTAAGACTCTTAATTAATGGATCAGCATTAAATTATTTATAGAAGTACATTTTTTAATCAGCAGTTTGAAATAATTATTAATAAACATAATTCTTCAATGAGAAGTTCATTAACAGCTAATAAATTCGTTAATTAGCTTTGTTTCTATTATTTCCTTGTTAAGTGCAGACAATAAATTCATTTCTAAAGTAATAAATTTAATTTAATTTCTCAATATTCCTAACAATTTTTTATTAAACCCCTTCTCCTAACACTTATATTCTATGTACTTTGTTTATATTCACCAAATGCATTCAGTCAATAAACAGCTGGCCCAAAAATGAAATTCGACACATAGCGATGAAAGTGCGAGAAATTCTATTTATCGCTGCTATAATTTATTAATATTTTATAGGGGGAAAAATAACAAAACAAAACAAAGAGAGACAAAGGGAATAATCGGTCGAGAGCCGGGGCTTATGCTGCTAATCAACTGCCTATTGCCGATGGCAGGTTGATTTTCAGAATTTCACTGTAATAAACCACCGATGGCCCAGACTACAGACTACAGACAACAGTCTATATGGACGCTCAACAATAAACAAGTCCGATAAGCCCGGCAGATTAATATCATGTCCCGAGCACGGGCCATGGGCAAACAAATTAAAAAAGTGCCAGCTCATACACAGACGCAGAGGCACGACAGAGCTGCTAAATTGAAATGAATCGCTGATCCGGCATTATGCCATATGCCTCCGTTATCCACCGACATAGGATAGGCTTTTCCGGGGTGGGAGGGTGTTAAATCGGCGCCAATTGATGATATAATCGAAGTAAATGGCGTGACACTTGGCACATGGCATTGGCAAACACTGCAGTTTCAATTATCGCAGATTGAAATATTAATTCGAATGGAAGCTACATTAGCGGCTGATTTTTGCAAAAGTTTGTCAATCAAATATATGTATATATAGGCACTCAATAAAAGGTTTATTAAGGCATTTCCCACCGATTTATGGTCCTATATTCCTTTTACGGCACATAAATAATACCACCCTCATGTATCAGATAAAACCGCCACTTCAATTAAAGTAAAATCGTATATTAAAACCACAGCAACTCGACATATTAATTGAATTAGTGCCTAAACTATCAATAAAAGCTGTCTATCCATTATATACGCGTCTTATTAGGCGCTTGTTCCATTTGGAAATCTCAAACTAAGCCCACATAAACCACTAAAAAACCTGAACCTCATCAACATGAATTCATTCAATTAACGCAGATTGTTATATTAATTGAATGGAAGCACCCCCAACAGTTTATGAATCAAATGTGACTAAAATAAATTTTATTAGGTAGTTCTCATATTTTTATGTCCCTCACAAACATACAAAAACAGACTTCAATTAAGATAAATAATTGAGATCCAACCGCAGTCAGTAATTATGTAATGTGTCTGCCATTATCAACAGTTTTAATTAACCTAAAATACCTAAAAAACATCAACACAAAAGATGGAATGGGGCAAAAACTGCACAGGAAACTAATCACAGCTGAAAAATACAAAACAATGGCCGGGGAAAGTTGGCTGCAATCTCGAGCTGTGGCCTAAACATTGCAATTACCTTGACCTGAGGCAGAACCTTTGGCATCAGTGTTGTCAACAATAAATATACCAAAATTAAAGTAAATAAATTGTAATTAAATAAAAGTCAATAAAATAATCAAACTTGGCCTGGAAACTTATTGTTCTAAAAACTATTTTATTAAAAGCTTACAATTTAAAGCTTTAATAAATTCAACATTTATCTGGAACATTGCCAAATTGCTGCGCTTTCCTTGACTGTGACTGCCTAGGGGATTTTCGGATTTTCCCTTAAAATATGCAGTTGTGTCCTCCGCTTTTCTGCTGCGGCTGCCTGGTTGTCAAGTGACGGACAGCCGTTGATGTGTTTGTGGACGATCCCTTCACCTCTGACATCCGCCTCACCCAGCGCCCACTAGGGCAGGGCCAAAGCGTTTTGTGAATGCTTAATTACAAAATTCGCTCATGTTTGGGCGCCGACTTTCGGGGGCCGCCTTAACTTGGCAAATATTTGAGAGAGACGCCAGCCAAAGCGTTGACACTCTGTGTCCTGTTGACTCTTGTGCCACACACACACAGCATACACACATTCAACATACACACTCTATAGACCAGTGAAAAGCCAGTCCTCTCCACACACTTTACAAACTTATAAGGATAAGCGTGAAATCAATGAAATACCAAGGGAGACAATGCCAAACCAGAAGAGAACAAAAAAAATAATGTACCACAGGGAAAAATTTTATTTTAGGCAGTAAATTAATTTACCATGAACAAAATAATATGTAATATATTTAATATATAATATTTTATATCTCTTGGAATGTAGAGGAAATAGATGTCAGAACAAGCATATACAAATGATTGAAGCTAAAAATGAGCATAGCATTGTAAATCTTAGTTAAAAAGAGACCGAGGTCCATAATTATTGTTGAGTATTTATTGGGAGCCAAAATAAGAAACAAAATTAAAAGTTGGTTTGATAATATTTAATATTTAATATAATACAGCATTATGTTCTAAAGATAATTGAATTAAATACTTCAAACTCCCCCTAAAAGTAGTACTTAATGAATACAATTAAACAATAAAATGAATACAAACATAATCTTAATTTAATTGCAACTCAAAAAAAGTTATATTTTCTGAATGTACTGGCAAACTTGTATGCCATAAAGTGGCAACTGCGAAGAGGCACTGGAGATCCAAGCATTCCTTTATAAAGAACAAGATACAAAAATATGAAACAAGCAAACAAGATAAAGATGTGTCAGTACAGAAAGCTTTTAAGAGCCGTTGAGATGGAGAGAAGTGGTTGGTGGAAATTCGGGAAAAGTACTGCCCCGGGCAACCGACAAGCATACATATCTATGTGTCAAAATCGAAGACATTTCCTAATGCCCTTCAATCTTACTCGCATCTCCACTGTGTTGCCTGGAGATCCAAATCAATGAGCAGCATCAGCTGTCCAGCTGCCCATCAAAGTTTCGACGAATTACGCCGGCTAATTGAATGGAGTCTTGTATGGCATTACCCCTAGACGTGGGTCTTAAAGAGGAAGCCAGGAAGGGAAAACTCTCAACCCAATGAAACCAAGCAGAATTGTGGCGAGAAAAGTTTAGAGAGGCGCCAAATGCCAAGGAAACGAACTGACAGAAAATTTTCGTAAAAATAATACCCAAAAGTGTTGGGGCAACAAGCCACAGCAATTAAGCAACCGGAGAAGCCAAAAGCCAAGAATTTCCACATGCAGGGGACCAAGTGAAAATTGCCGACTGTACAGAGGAAGTGGCAAGTGGAAAATGGAGTATTAGACAATCCCTCCGGACCTAGCAGAAAAACCATTTAGCTTTTGTTTTTCTTACCTTTTTTTACTAGCTCTTGCTCTGCTGTAAGCCGCAAGTCATATTCGATTTTATATTTGATTGTGTTTTGATGGCACTGGGCCAGTCCTAGACAGGAGAAAAAAATGACATTTTTCATTCCATACTGTTGTTTATGGCTGTACGAGATTTTGATTGCCTGTTTCGGAATATTGGTCATACGCAGCTCGTGTGCCCGTGACAAGAGTTCAATTATATGCGCTTAGTCGTGCCCCCAATGTCAGCGTCAGCCCCAACGTCCTTGGTGATGGCTTCCGGTTTTTGTTATTGCGGCTTCCTTTGGTGTCGACATTTTTTCTTTTTTTTACAACGTTTTTTTTTTGTGGCGAGGCTTAGGGTTGTATCTTGGGGGCAATTACAACGAGAGTCATGTGGTATTAGGCACAGGTTTTCTAAGTTTTTAAAACTAACAAGTATAGGCGAGAAAAGGGGAATAGAAAGCAATGAGAATGTATTTAAGACATCATGAATTTCATGAGCTCAATTAATATATTAATAATAATATAATATTCTGAAAACGATTTTTAAACTTTATATTATTAATTACAAAGAAATGCCTTTGTATTATAAAAAATATTACAAAATTATTCATTACTGCGTATTTCCAAGTCTGATTACTCCACCCTATAATTTTTGTCTTATTTATTATTTTCTTTTTTTTTACGGATAAAAATTCTCCCGCTAGGTAGAAACTCAAATGTTTGATATGACTGCTTGCGTGTGTGTGTGTGCCGTTGAGCTTCAAACCCGGATTTCCGCCGCCTGCTTCCTGCCACCAACTGCAACCTCAACTTAAAGCGAACCCGGTCAGCAGCACGTGGCAGTTGTTACCTTCTGGCATAATTTTCCATTCCCATCCCCAGCGATTTGTCGGGTGGAAAATGCTGAAAATGTGAGCCGAAGCTTTTCCTTTCATAAATTTATAACAGTGGATCCCAACCGCACAGCGGCCGAAGGGCTCTCCCGGGTTCGCCAGAAACATTTCCGGGCAGCGAAATGAGCCACACACACATTCGCAGAGCGAAACCACCATAAATGGGGGTGAGATACAGTACGGCACATACTGTATGCTCATTATATGGCCCAAAGCCAAAAGAAAAGCGCAGAATTGTGTGCACTAGTTGGCCCAGTTGGCCCAGTTTGCCTGGTGAGGCCCTTCCTGTCCTGGCTCGAGGACATGCCGAAGATGTAATTGTACTTGGCTTCAGAAGTGGCAAGAACTGCGGCTCATTGGGTGCATAAAGAAGGCTACATAACTGACTTGTGGTCCCTGGGACCTTATACAGCACAGTGAAAAAGCTAGGAAGCATGGTTTAATGATAATGTTTGGAAGGCTCTGAAGAAATCTCTAAGGAATTTGCTTATATAGATGGAATGCTCATTATATATAAATTAGAGAAATAAACTTGTAAACACTTATTATGTTAATTGACCAAATAAGCTAATTATCCCCTCCTCTTAAACCCTTTTTTTATGCCTTAAACCTTTGTAACCCGAAATCCAATTGTACTTTAAACAAATAACCACCGTTTCAGTTGTCAGATAATCAGACATCGGGCCATTACAACACCATGTTTGGCTAATGGCCTCGCCACAATCAAACTTCAATTTGTATGGACAATTGCTAGCAGCTGACGACTGTCAAAAGGGGCGTGGCTTTGTGTAATTAAAATAGGGGAAGTGAGAAGGAGGCAATGGGCAGTGCCGAGCTGATTAGGTGAAACCATTATGCGGTTGTGAGGGGGTGGCATTAATAATGCAACAGGCAGTGGTCGCGATGGCTACATTAGATCGCTTAAATGGCGGTTTTGTACGTGTGTCTGGTGTTGTTTATAAAGCGGCAAATGTTGTTCCTTGTCTGCGGTCGAAGGATATGCTGTCATTGCCAGGCTCTTAAGATGAGCAGTCCAGCAACCTACCCCTATATACATATATATATTTATATATATATATATATATGTATACATAGCCACCCCTGGTTGAGATATTCCGCTGTTCCTGTCATCGTCAACAAGTCCTCGCACTTACTTGACCGGCCGCAACTTTAATGGCACTTGGTCGGCTGGTCAGCAGGCACTTGACATTGTCATGGAGAAAAATAGGAGTATAAAATAATACAACAAATTTTTTTTATAAATAATATAATTATAGTCTTTTCTATACGTAACTTTATGATAATCACGCTTTTTACGAGTGTATAATTTATATTATTAATTTATTTACATTTCTATTTACTCTAATTAAATACCTGAAAAGTAAAACAAGTTCTTCGCATCATTTTTTGCAGTGCTTAGCAAAACTTCAGTAATGGCCGACATACGGTGCGTATTAGTTACATTAGTTGGAGACCAAATGAGACAGTGGGACACATTTGCTTATTGCTTTACTTCTGCGTGTTTGCATTGTAATTTTGGGATAAAATCCAATTCAATTATAAGCACCAGCTGGAATTAGCCAAATATTTGGCATCTACCGCCTTAAAGTTTCCCCATCTTTAAAAAAGAAAAATACCCTTGGTTGGCGCTAATTCAATATGCATGACAAGGATTAATTATCAATTTTGTGGTCAAATATATACCAGTTATACTGGTAATTACCAGCACCCACTCTAAAACTTTTGCCAAGGTCTTTCCACATTTTCGGTGAGTCAGCAGCAGCAGGACTAAGCCAAGTCAAACGGCATAAGCCTTGGTCTGCTGAAATATCTACGGCCCAGTAGGACTTAATCACTGTAATGGAAGTTGGGCCAGGCAAGGCTAGATCCAGCTCCAGCAGCAACAGCTTACAAAGCCGAAAAACAAGATTTTGTGCTTGAAATCACAAACAAAACAGGACTCGTATATATGAATGGGAAAAAGCTGAAATTGTATTATCACTCCTCATGGCTGACAAAACATTTGGGCCCAGATTTATTGCCGGATAACCGCTCGACGCTCCAGTAACTTGTCACTTGGGCTAGGCAGTGAGAAAGTAACTTTTAATTAAATGCGAAACCGGCAAGCTGCAATTGCCGCTGAGCTGTGGTTGCAGCTAGGCTTGGCTTGACTTGGAGTCGCCAGAGAGGATTCTCCATATTTCCTCATTTGTCTAATGGAATTACGTCATCGGAATGCGTGTGGGACTTTGGCCGAGTTGCCATGCCCATTTGCCAGCAGGCTGTTGCAGCAGTTTGTGGCCAAGCCCGATGAAAGCATCTCGTTATGTCTCATGCACACGGGTCGTATACGTAATATTGATTAAAAGTCAGTAGAGGACTTTTGCCTAACAGCCATGCTTCAGCTTGTGCTTGTTTTCTGGCAAATGGTCATGACATTTCTTTTCCCATTTGCCTGTGTCCATGCGAAAATTCAACTCTGAACTGCATTCCTCTGCGGCATCCAATGCTGTGGCATTTTTGGAATTTCAGTTGCCAAAAATGTACCAAAATTACATTATTGTCACCGTGAAATTATTTTTGATCCGGCTAACGCTTTTGTTTATTTCGTTACAGGTAAAATTTGCACCCGTAGCACGCAGTTTGCATATTTAAATATTGGTATTTCGGAAGGGAAATTTTAATGAGACGACCGCGGAGCACCGAAGGCGAGGTGGACCAGTGAGCGGGGCAGGGCAGAGCAGGCCAGCAGCAGCGTGGAACCGCAGGTGTCAGTGGAGCTGCAGTCAATCAAACGGAGTCGCTGGCCAGGGCTCCATCCAACCGAAAAGCCAACCATCCGACCGGCTCATCATTGACACCATGGTCACGAACATGTCGCAGCCGCATTATTGCGGCACAGGCATCGATGATTTTCACACAAAGTGAGTAAGGATACGGGAAATTGGGATGGGGACAAGGACAGGCAACCGGGAAGGGCACGGGACAGTGGCTCTGTTCCCTCGTGGGTATGTCTGCATATTAATTACATTTTTAAATGTAATTTGCATAATGATTCCTGCCTGGAGGCCGAGACGTGCGAAATCATGTGTGTTATTGCCTCCGGCCGAAGGTGGCGAAAGGCTAACCAAGTGCAGCTAATTCCAGGAGGGTTGCCCTAAATTGAGATTAATAAATTTAAATTGGGAGAAAAGCTAAGAGGTTTATGAAGCCTTTAATTAATATTTAATATGCATTTTTACGGAATTTAAGTCTCTCTTTATAAATTGTATAATTTATCTGCCAGTTTGTGGTAGCTTTGGTTCGGTTTTTTTTTATTGTTTACCCGTAAATATAAATAAAATATAAATTTCTGACCTTATACGACTATTTTCAACAGACAAAGATATTAATTTTGTATTTCAGTAATCAGTTCAGAAACTCTGGGGACTAACTTTACAGTTGTACCCTCTTATTTAAAAACTAACAAATTTAGTAAATCACTATTAAATAATTACCTCCGGACTCTAAACCCCTTTTCTCCCCAGTTACAAATACTTTCATGGCTACTTCTCGCTTATTGTCTGCATCCTGGGCACCATTGCGAATACCCTAAACATCATAGTGCTGACCCGCCGGGAGATGCGATCCCCAACGAATGCCATACTCACCGGTCTGGCGGTGGCCGATCTGGCAGTGATGCTGGAATATATACCCTATACGGTCCACGATTATATACTCAGTGCTCGGTTGCCGCGGGAGGAGCAGCTGAGCTACAGCTGGGCCTGCTTCATCAAGTTCCACTCGGTCTTCCCCCAGGTGCTGCACACCATCTCCATTTGGCTCACTGTAACGCTGGCCGTGTGGCGGTATATAGCGGTGAGTTATCCGCAAAGGAATCGGATATGGTGTGGCATGAGAACGACGCTAATCACCATTGCCACGGCCTATGTGGTGTGTGTTCTGGTGGTGTCACCTTGGCTGTATTTGGTCACAGCCATAGCCAAGTTCCTAGAGACACTGGATGCTAGTGGCAAGACCATAGCTTCGGTGCCATTGAGTCAGTATATACTGGACTACAATCGGGAGCAGGAGGAGGATGTAACCATGCAGGTGATGTCCAGCACAACGCCGGATGTTTCCTGGGCGATGCCAAGTGGCTCGGCCAACGGAACGGCCGTCAGTTTGCTGACCCTGACCACAGTGGTGCCTCTCACGAGCTGGACACCGGGCACAACGCCGGCAATGATGGGTGAACGAAACGTGACGGTATACAAGCTATATCACAGTGCCTTGGCCCTGCACGATCGACAGTTCAGGAACGCCACCTTCCTCATCTACAGTGTCCTGATTAAGCTGATACCCTGCTTCGCCCTGACCGTGCTCTCCGTGCGGCTAATCGGAGCGTTGTTGGAGGCCAAGCGGCGGAGGAAGATTCTGGCGTGCCATGCGGCTAACGATATGCAGCCGATAGTCAATGGGAAGGTGGTGGTGACGCCCACTCAGCCCAAGAGCTGTAAGTTGCTGGAGAAGGAGAAGCAGACGGATCGAACGACCAGGATGCTCCTGGCAGTGCTCCTGCTCTTCCTAATCACCGAGTTTCCACAGGGAATTATGGGACTGCTGAATGCCCTCCTCGGCGATGCCTTCTTCCTGCAGTGTTACCTAAAGCTGAGTGAGTATTCCTTCACCTTCTCGTCCTTCTCATCTGAAAACCCCCCTAATTCCTTTATTGGCTATAATAATTGACCGAATTTATGGCTAGTATTTTCGTGATGTGCCAGCTGGCCATCAATCATACGCACCGCTGACTCCCATAATTGCACCACAAAATTCGAGGCCTTGGCCTTGACTTGCTCGTAGCAGTATACACTTTTTGTTTACTTGGAACACTGGCAAAAATACGTGAAATTATATAAATGAAATATTTATTTTGTTATATATTTTTATGGTTTTTTATGTTATTCAAAAACTGATTTTTGCACTGTAAATGTTTAAATCAGAATCTCCTTTAACCCTAAAGCCAATGCCCCACAGATGGCGGGTTGGTAGTGTGACGGTGACTTCGCACTTATTGCATTTCAATGTCGCCCTGCAGGTGACCTAATGGACATCTTGGCACTTATTAATTCGAGCATCAACTTCATCCTCTACTGCTCGATGAGTCGCCAGTTCCGCAGCACCTTCGCTTTGCTCTTCCGGCCGCGCTGGCTGGACAAGTGGCTGCCGCTATCGCAGCATGATGGCGAAGGGCGCGGCGGGGGCAGCGGCTATGGCTATGGCTACGGCGGGGGCGGTGGCTATGGAAGGCAGCGATTACTACACACGGACGCTGCCAGCAAGAGCATGGCCATCGATCTCGGCCTGACGACGCAAGTGACGAATGTGTAGCACGAGAGCAGCTGCCGGGCAGCGGTGTCAACCGCAGCGGCGGCATCATCCACAGCAGCCGGACCAGGAGCAGCAACATCACTCTCAGCAGTAACTGCAGCAGCAGCAGTAGCAGCAGCAACATCTACTGCAGCAGTTGCAGCCACATCAGCGACAGCAGCAACTGAAGTTGATGGATGTGCTGGCGCCACTAACGACATCAGCCTGGTGGAAGTGCTGCACGCGCAACCCGGCCAGAAAAGAGGAGAGGTTTCAGGTAGGGAGGGCGGGGAAAGTACATTTTATATATATTATATATTGATATTGTATCGAAATGATAAGCAAATGCATAGGTTTACCATAAGATTTCTTTCTTAAAGAGCTATTTAATTTTTATAAACATTATAAATTAACAAGAAAATATATAATAGAAAGAGAAACTATATATTCTACTCTCTAAAAGTATTCATATCTCTCTATTTTCTTTCCTTATTTTACTCTCTATAGTTGCTAGCCAGAATCGTAGACGTCGCAGCGGCAGTGGCAAGTGCATTTGGCCCACCACGGAGTGGCTAAGGAAGCTGCGCCATCAAAAGGCAAACAAAGAATCGGATGCCTGTACTGAGAACGATATAGAACTAGGCCGGACCACTATCAACAGGCGCAGCAGTGTCCTGTTGATGGTCCTGCTTAGCAGTTCCGATGAGGTCAAGGCCAAGGCGGTTCTGGTCAGTGATCAACATCAGCAGTCTACCACGCAGCAGGAGGTCAAGCTGGACGAGGACGTAGAGGATGCCATCGATGCTCTCTGGCTGTGAGATGTTTCAACCCTCTAGCACTTAGCTAACCCATACAAAAATATATTATAAAGAAAAACAATTCCCTGTAAATGAAATCCCCACTAATAGCTAACTACTGTGTACAGACCAATTAATTAATCAAACAAATTGTTTGTGGCTGCTCCCCATTCATATATATATTTTCCCGCCAGCGTTGCAGTTACGGATTGTGAGCCCCTCTACGTTTCGGCTTCGCTCTGCTGGAAAATCAAATGGAAATTCTGCGATTTCTTAAGGGAAGCAGCTTTGAACACTTTGTTACGACACCCACACACAAACACATTTGATAAGTGATATTTACTTGACTAAGTTTTCCCCTATAAATAGTTGTGTAAGTGCGAGTGCAAAGCGCATCCTTCAGATACCAAAATGAAACGAAATTATCTATAGTCCAACTATGATATAAGGAGTATTTATAAAAACGAACGATTCTGTAAGATAAGAATAGATCTAATTTCTTTTTCTATTGAAAATATACGTTATTTGATGGTAAAAAAAGTATTAGGTGTTTTTTTGTGGAGGAAAAATAGGTAAGTAAAATCTAGATTATTACTAAAATATTTTTATAATAATTAAAGGAATTTCTTGAGGGAAAATCCATTGCCTAAAATGTAGTTATTTTTGTAATTCTTTTCGCTTCGAAATTGATTTTGAATTGTACCAATATTTTTGCTGAAAACCAAAACTTTTCTGTTTCTCATTATACCCTTGTAGGGTATTATAATTTTAGTCAGAAGTTTGCAACGCAGTGAAGGAGACA
>JAEIHY010006616.1:0-39611 GCA_018904565.1 Drosophila tsacasi
TGACAATAAATATACAAAATTTTAAAACCTTACTGCAAGGGTATTTAAACTTCGGCTTTGGCCGAGCGTTATTTTTTCGCTCAGATATCGCTGATTGCTGATATTGCTTTTTTATAAGATGTTGCTTAGGAATATTTTGTATAACCCTAAGAAGTAATTACAGAACAACTTTGTTGTGTGAATTTGTTTAATTTTAAAAAATTTATCTTGAGCGATATGATAAATAATAATTTTTTAATTTTTAATTATATAAAATGACTCAAATTGAGCTGTTTTTTTATGGGCAATACGGTCCCACTGGCAGCCAAAAAGCGCGCGGCGTGTTTTTGCAAACAAAACATTTTTGGAAAACCGCTAGCGTTGTCTTCTAAAATTCGTCCTTTATTTTTATTCTACTGATCTGTAATAATAACACTGCCATGGGAATTTTGGGCTTATCCAAGCTCATTGCCGACTTGGCCCCGCAGGCCATTCGGGAAAGTGAAATCAAGAACTTCTTCGGTGAGTGACCTATGGTTTCTTTAATTATAGAACTAATTCCTAGCTGTTCCATTTAAAGGTCGCAAGGTGGCCATTGATGCTAGTATGTGCCTGTACCAATTCCTCATCGCTGTGCGTGCCGAGGGCGCCCAGTTGGCCAGTGTAAATGGTGATCCCACTTCCCACTTGATGGGAATGTTCTATCGCACCATCCGTTTGCTGGACAACGGAATCAAGCCAGTGTATGTTTTCGATGGAAAACCCCCAGATCTAAAGTCTGGGGAGCTGGCGAAGCGAGCAGAGCGAAGGGAGGAAGCGGAGAAGGCGCTAAAGGCGGCCACAGATGCGGGAGATGATGCCGGCATTGAGAAGTTCAATCGCCGATTGGTTCGTGTGACCAAGGATCACGCCAACGAAGCAAAGGAGCTGCTCGCACTAATGGGCGTGCCCTATGTGGAGGCTCCGTGCGAGGCGGAGGCGCAGTGCGCTGCCTTGGTAAAGGCGGGCAAGGTCTACGCCACTGCCACCGAGGATATGGATGCCCTCACCTTTGGATCCACGAAACTGCTGCGGTATCTCACCTACAGCGAGGCGCGCAAGATGCCGGTCAAGGAGTTCAGCTACGACAAGCTGCTAGAGGGTCTGTCCATCAACAGCCGGGAGTTTATCGATCTGTGCATCCTCCTAGGCTGCGATTACTGCGAGAGCATCAAGGGCATTGGACCCAAGCGAGCGATAGAGCTGATCAACAACTACAGGGATATCGAGACCATACTGGACAACCTGGATACCAGCAAGTACACTGTCCCCGAGAACTGGAACTACAAGGTGGCGCGCGAGCTGTTCATCGAACCGGAGGTAGCCAATGCCGAGGCCATCGATCTCAAGTGGACGGAACCCGACGAGGAGGGCCTGGTCAAGTTCCTCTGCGGTGACCGGCAGTTCAACGAAGAACGGGTGCGCAGCGGCGCCAAGAAACTGCTCAAATCGAAGCAAGCCCAGACCCAGGTGCGACTCGATAGCTTCTTCAAGACCCTGCCCAGCTCGCCGAGTGCAATCAATGCCGCCAAACGGAAGGCCGAGGAGGCCAAGAAGAGTGCCAACAACAAGAAGGCCAAGACCAGCGGTGGCGGCGCCCGAGGCAGGAGACCCAAGTAGATGGCATAGGTTGAGGTCTGGAAAAAACATACAATTCTTTTAATATTTAACTTATCCGTATTTAAAGCCTACGCATACAATAATAAAAACTACATCTTTGAGCTTAATCCTAGTTGGTCTGCTTGTGGGCGCGGTGAGGTTGGGATGTTGGATTATGGATATATTGGATTTAGAATTAAGGGGCTGGGCTGTGTGGGGCTGTGGGGGACTACAGCAAATACTGCTTGGCCAGGGCTCGCAGAAACCGCGATTTCCGCACCATGGCGCTCTCTCGTTTGATCTCCTCGTTGTTGTTGGCGTTCAGCTCCAGGGTGCCCATCATGGAGATCTGTGTTGGTGGAGAGTAAAGAGAGATAAATACAGATTAATTATAATCCTTCGCTGCAGCTTCTTACCGCCTCCAGTTTCCTACTGTGCTCGCCACGTTTCGCATGCAGGTTGACGATGAACTCTAGGAGCGTGGTGTCCCAAATGCAGCTGTAATACGCGTCCATGGCATCCGTGAAATTCGAGGACTTCTCACTGAGATTCTTGAACACAATGCCGTAGTCGATCTCGTCGAGGAACTGGCACAGGACGGTGGCCTGCATGTGGCAGCCGAGATTGGCGGCACACCGAATCATCTTGCGGATGACATAGTCATCGGCCACGTTCCTCTGCAGCGGCATCGTGCAGTAATCCGTCCCAGTGACCAAGGCATTCACATAGCAGCGCATGGCGGACTCATTGTTGCCAATGGCCAGGTCCAGGTCGCCCTTCATCTTCAGCCAGGAGATGGTCTGGGGATAGTAGGCCAGGGCCTCGGACAGCAGCCATTGCAGGATCTCGCAGACACTCCTCAAGCTGTAGCTGATGGGGCTAAGAAGGAGGGAGAAGCAAAGAGATTATATAAAGATCATCACCTAAACAGGGCAAACTTCTCACTTGGTAATGCTGGTTGGCCACAGCTGCATATACTCGCAGCTGAGATCGTGATTGGGGTCGTCCTTCAGGATGTTGTGGATCTTTCCCAGCATGGAAATAGCGAGCCCGAAGACGCTGTGGTGCCGTATTCGCTGCAGGAAGGCCTGCAGGGAGCTGATCCCGCCCATTCCCGACGACGCCCGCTTGGGGACATTGAGGAACATGCTCAGCATCAGCTCCCAGGAATCGCGGCACACCTTCTTGGGGCCCTTCATCTTTTCCATCTCGATGAAGGTGGCGGCGAAGGCCAGTGGCATTTCCAGCGCACCTGCCCGCTTGTCCAGGTAGAGTAGCGGTGGGAATTCCGTGAGATTGAGCAGCATGATTGCACAGCTCTCGAGAATGTCCGGCCGCGGGATGATTGAATCTCCCGCCTGAAGGGCACCCAGGCACTGCTTGCATCTCCCGCTAAGTGCTTGCAGGTCCAGCGGCTTCTGGTGCCACTCCTCCAGGCATTGCGTAATCTGTATGTGCAGAATCTCCCAGGTGAGCAGCTTGCACATCAGCTGCACATTGGCCGCCATTTCCTGCCGTTGCGTTTCCGACTTTAGTACACTCAGCATAGACACCGCATCGATATAGTTGCCTCTGATGGCCAGTTCTCTGGCTTTTCCCAGCAGCACATAGCTAAAGTCCTGCAGGAAGCTAACCGGCATGGCCATGATCAGGGCCTTCAGGGGCTGCGGCACATCCCAGCTGGGATTGATGGCCCACAGCGGCTTACCAGGTGCCGTGCCGCAGAGTTTCACCAGCAGAATCCTCACTGTATTGGCATTGGTGCAGCTGATGAGTTGTCGTTCCAAGGCGCCCACATCTATTCGGTTCACTGGAAAGATTTATGACATTAGGTAATCTTCGTATGATTTTAATGCAAGGGAAACACTCACTCTTCGAGTGGCACATCCAGTCGGAGAGCGACGCCAGCGAGTTCGTGGGCACTGGTGGTGCTGCCTGCAGCATCTGCTCATCCAAATCTTTAAGCTCATCCGCCGTAAAGATACCAAACCCCCGCACTGTCTGCAGCAGTGGCCGCGACTGTCCTCCCTGATGCATCAAGCAATCAATGAGAAAGTGCTTCAGCGCCTCCTGCTCCTTGGGACTGCAGTGGCCCAGCACCTCCTGGAGGGCCTCGACCAGCGGCGGCAGGCAGTCCAGTTCCCGATACTTCTCAAAGTACTCCACGCTGCCAAAGATGCTGCCCCACTCGAAGATATTGCGCACGACATTCAAGGCGGCCACCTGCAGCTGCAGCTGGACGGTTTCCTTGAGCAGGCCCGTGGAGAGGCTACCCTCGATGTCCAGTTCGAGTTGCCGTCGACTCACAAGTGGAATTTCCCTGGCTTTATTGTCTAACCTCAGGATAGGCACAATATCAGCATAATTGTTAAGCAGGGATTGTTGAAACCGTTCCAGGAGAGTCTGAGCCTGAGCGCTGATGCCGCACGCTTGCAGCAAGCCCTCCAGCTCCTCGGGTCGTATGTGGCAGAAGTGGAGCGAGGTCTGTGGAGGTATGGCCTGCAGATTGCTGTTGCAGGCGGCGGCCGCTTCCCGGGCCAAGACATACTGCTTCGTGTACAGGTAGTACTGGGCCAGCTCATAGTGAATCTGGGCCCGCAGCTCCTGCGGCGTTATCAGATGCATAAGGTCATAGTTCTGGCCGGTGCCTAGATCGTCGCACTGCAACGTCACGAAGCTGTCGTAGTGGAAGACGTAGAAGGGCTTTGCCGAGGCGCACAGCTGTTGCAAATACTCGATGGAGGGCTGTGTGGGTGTCTCCAAAAACTGCTGTAGTTGGTCTATCGTTTGGTACCTGAAAGAAGGGAAGATAATCTCTTGAGCACGCGGAAAACGAAGAATCGCTGTGGACCTACATGTTCGGCGGTCGTTGCGTTTTCAGAGCCTGTTCCTTGATGAGCTGTAATCGCAGCAGCAGTCTGTGATATATGGTCAGGGCGAACCTCGCTGCTCTCTCGTTCCCAGCCGCAGCTAAGGATATACATTTAATAGTTTAAAAATAAATGTTTGGATAATCCTTTAGGGCAAACTACTCACATATCTTCATATCGAACTCACTGGGCAGGGGAATACCCAGAGGCCGTCCATAGCTAATTGTGCAGAGATCTCGCAGCAGCGCCAGCTGCATGAACACCGGCAGGTTCTTCTCCAGCGCGTCCAGATCCCACTTCAGCCAGGTGGCCACCTTAAGCTCCAGAATCTTGAGGGCCAGCTGCTTTCTCGTCAGCTGCAGACCATTCTCTCCGTCCATTTGTGGAATGGGTGGCACAATCAGGGCAGCGGAAGCGGCGGGCGTGGGCGCATTGGCTCCGCCAACCACGCCGGGAATGGGGCCGCCGGAACCGGGAAGCGCCAAGCCCTGCAAATCGCTGCCTGGCGTCACCACCGATGCCATTGCCGTGTCTGGTGTCATGCTAATGAATTGCATGATCAACTCCATGGCGCTGGGCTCTGAAATGGGGAAGATGGGCCGCCATAATCATCAGAAATCCGAAAGATTCCACAAGTGATTCTCCCTTACCGGGATGTGGGCGCTGCAGGTGCTGCGTTATCTTGTGCGGATCGAGCAGAAACTCGAACCACAGCACCGTCTCGGCGGCCAGCGGCACGGGCTTCGGCTTGAGCGGATCATCCATGCTGAGACCTTCCCGAAATCACCAATCAAAACAAAAATTAAACAAAATCTCGTTCAGCAGCGCTGCATTGCGAAATGTATCGATGACGAGACAGCTGGCGCTCATTTTTTCTTCTCCACTTCTTCGGCCGTACGGTCTCATTTTTGTGACGGCAATACTCAAATTTGCGCTGTAGGTGCGTGACTTCCGACTATCGGTTAAGGTATCGCATGGCCGGATACGGAAATTACCATCAGAAGAAATTATTTTTCAAGCATATGTAAAATGTTGATAATTCTTCGAATTTGTAAATACAAATTGAATTGAAATTTTCAATTTGAAAATAACTACTTAATAATAACTACTTAATAATAACTACTTAATATTTAATTGTACGAGCTCAGTGAATTTTATTATATTTTTATAAATTTGTACCTAAAAATTCATAAAAAATATTTTATCAATTTAGTTTTTTACATACTTAGAAAAAAGACTGTATAAATATTACTACAACTTTTTTTTTTTTTTTTTAATTTAATAGTTGATATTATAGAAATAATACACACAATCTTGTAATATTTAAAAAAAATTTTTAAAAATTCTAACAACTGTATTAGTAATAAATATTATTATATTTAGTCTTTTCAGATAAAAACAAATCAAGTAAATTATTATATTAATTTACAAGAAATCTTTTATAAGGAAAGTCTTAAATTCTTGTTATGTTTCATTTAAACTTATTTTAAATACTTTTTAGCTGACACTTTGCCTTTTATTTTTGGTATAGACACACAATACGAAACCTCTATCTTATGCAGCATCCAATCCTGAAATTATGTTCGATCTTTTATTTGTATTTGCAGAGTTGACACATATTTGGTTTTATCTCCGCCTCATTGGGTCATAAAATTCTTATTTATATCGCCTTTGCACATAAATCGATGGACATAATAATAATAAAAAAAAACAACAGAAAACGATCAAAGGGGAGTATCTAATCATTCCATAAGACATTTGATTTTTTTTTCGTTGTTGTTGTTCATTAAAAATGTAAAATAGCTTGAAAAACTTTCGGGTAATTTATGCAAATATTTATGTTTGTTGAATTTCGAGTGAGTTGCTCTAAAGTTGGACTGTCTCCGACTCTCTAAGCTCGATTTCGATGGGGGCACTGCGAGAAACATATGAATATTTTAGATTTATTATGGAAAATAATGCCCTGTCACTATGGCTACCTTTTTGCCAGTGTAATGAAGCTCTAACTTCTCCCAATTTTATCGTTGTCTCTTTTTTTTAGAGCCGTCTCTGATCGTGAACTTTATGAGCATTTCTCGGGTCCCCGATAATCTGAATCTTAAAAAATATTTAACGTTCAATCAGGTGATTTTATGCAAATTACACGTTTCCAATTTAATACATATGCATGGCCGGTCTGTGACGGTGACTGTGACTCTGTCTTTATGGCATTTTTCATCTGCTTATGAAGATCTGTTTCAGTGGATGAGGCTGGCCGTAGCTGGGCTAGTCAAGGCTTCCTCCTCTAGAAAACAATTTCGACGGAATGAAATTTCGAAATAGAAATATATTTTATTTCTGGGGTCACGATGGGCGATAATCTTTTTACTTTGTTGTCTCGCCATTTTTCCTATAATTATGCAATAAATAACACAGCAAGGAGACTTAATTTTCGAATGCTTCTTCGCATAAGAAAAGCGTACAAATCTTTTTTAGTTGTCTTTCTTTTTGGGGGGAAAAGCGGGGCGGGTGACACGGGAAAGGGGTTCTTTTTTCGGGGGTGGCCCATAAAAACGTCAAATGCGTAAAAGTATTATTCCGATTTTCGTGTTAATATCGTCATAAATTTTAATAATAAATTGACATCGAAAAAGAATAAACCTTTGGGTCTAAAATTAGCTCTCGCCTTGAAGTCTTCGGGGAATATGGCTATAGGTATTCATTCATAGTTTGTTGAAGCAGCCCGAAAATTCCAATCGAATGATCCGATGCGATCCCAGCCCACTCCCAGATCTATTTGGCTCTATCTATAATAGTTGCCGAATCAGCGAAATTTCTAATCTCTTTCAGGTTCAAAGTTGCCACCAAGGAATGCGCCTGTTTTGACGATTCGACTTGGGACTATTAAAAAATATAAAGCTCTAAACGTTAGCTAAGTCATTGCTAAATAACATTGATTAGGCGCCTGATTTCGAAACCATGTCAGCTGGGTTATCTTTCAATTTGGAAATCACTCGAACGAACAGCTTCGGATCAGTGGCGTCTCTCGGTCAGGGTGTCCTCGAAAGGTACTAAGTATATATGTTTTCTGGATTGGGCTTCTCCTGAAAGTCTAATTAGATTCCCGAAATAGTTATACTATTTAGTTGCTAGGCGAAGTGCCAGCCACCGTCTCTGTTAAATATTTGCATAATATGCCATACTTTGTTCACAAATTAATGTAAATTTCGGTACACCTCTGGCTCTAGAAAACCAGAAAGCTCTGGCCACAAAAGTTAGCATAGCAAACAAAACCGAAAAGAGGAAAACAAAGGCCGAAAAACAGCTTTGGAACTCTATTGATTGGGTCGTAAATTTGTTTGCTTTTGGGGGTTTCTGGCGCGTCTTTTGTCGGGCTCATTTGCATTTTATGCAGGTTGATGTTGAGCTCGTGCCATTCACAAACATCGATCGACGCACACACATAGTCCCCGAAATATTTATGGCTTTGGCCTAGCTATCATTCAATAATCTTCGCATAACTAAACTGACCCAGTGAAATTCTCCATTGTCTTGGGCGGCCATCTCAGAGTTTGGCTTGGGAAGATTCCGATCAGCGAACATATAGTATGTACCATTAATGAGATCTCTTTCTGCGAGTCCCCAGCGTCACAGAAAAAATATGCATCACATGAGAAACATTTTTCGATGGTCTTACGCATGAAAGAAAATTAATACGCTTTCTAAAGCGGTTTAGGTTGGAATAAGTTTTAAACATATTTAAATTATCTGAATAAGATCAATAAATAAACATTGTAATGGTTTGGTTAAAGATTTACAAATAAAATAAAACCCACTTTTTCTGGTTTCTTTATTTAAAATTTCTTAATCAATACATGAACTTTACAAGAAAATATATAATCAGTATTATTTAGAAGTACAAATTACACAATCCTTGAAATATACAAATACTAAGAGTATTTCCGATGGTCACGTATATCCTGAACGATTTTAAACACACATTTTAGTGAGTTCTAAATTTTATTAAAAATGTTCTTGCCTGCCTTTTTCTCCTCTATAGATGTTATTAGATGCCATAAATTAACTAAATTCATTGCTATTGCTAAATCTTTTTACGTACGCACCACGAGACCACGGGACAAAAAGAAAAACCACCAAGAAAATACCGAGAACAAAAAAAATCAAAATAAAATTTAAGGAACGGGGGAAAAGTTTTCGAAATGTGTTTTCTTGTCGAAAGAATTCGTGTCTGTCGTCTGCTGGCAGGCGGCATGGAAACAACGACACGAAAATCTTTCAGCAGCAGTTGACACACACGAACGGACAAGGCGGACAGACGGACAGGCGGACAATCGGACGGCTGGGAAAACTGGACGGACAAAGTACGGAACGAACACCTACGCAACTACTCCGGGGGGAGATGGGGGTCTGCTGCTGCTGCTGATGATGATGTTGATGCCATGGCAGGGGGCTCTGGTTCGGAGAATGTCGCCTCCTCCAACTGAAATGAAATGAAAATTGTGGCAAGCTTTTTGCGGCCACCGTGTCGCCGCTGATGGCTTCTGAAATGATGCAAAGGCGCATGTTGGGAAATTCTCTTCCCAAATTCAAGTCAAAGATAATAATTAGGGAAAAGGGTCATTAGCCGAGGGGAGAAGTACCCTGAAAATATGCGTAATTTGTAAGAAAAATTAATATTAATAAAATAAAACCTGATATGGAGCTAATTTATATTTAAAGCTATTAATAATCTTAGTTTATTATTTATATTCAGAAAATATATATTACTCTACATATATTATAAGAAATTAAGGTTAAAATCTTAGTTTATATTTCATATTCAGGAAATAAATATAACTTTATAAATACTATAAGAAAATGTATTTAAATTAGCCTTTCCTTGGAATTTAACAAAATCTATTAAGTATTTATAAACCAGAATATATATCAGAAATTATTAAAGAAACCAAAACCTAAATCTTCCAGTTCATCGGTACATCCCCCTCAAAAGATAGAGCATCATGAAATTATCTTTGTCGCCGCCACGGATTCCTTCGTTTTGGGGCTTTTTGGAAAACTATTTCAAAATGTGAAGGCATTTTCCTCTTTTTTTCGTCCGAGAATTACCTCGCTGTCGCCACAATGAAAGTTGTTAAAGATTCTCCTCGGCATACATTTAGTGTTTGTTGGCTGTCGCATTTTGGGCCTATTTTAGCCCCGCGCTATTTATTGGAATCATTTACCATGTAATGGCTTCAATAGAGCGATTTTCCATTCCCTAGAAGGGTCACTGGGATTTGCCCTAGAAATTCTAAAGAACTCTACGCGGAAATGTGGATCAATGGACCAGAAAGAAAACTGTCAGCGGGAGGGCTTAAGATCTACGAGATCAAAGTTTCCCCTCCAGAGCTAGGCATATACTAATTTGGGAAATATCTGTAAGTTGGCAGCCAAGTGGATTGAAGTCGAAGTGATCGGAAAGATCTTTTGTGCCGAAAAAAAAACCACTCACTGAATGAATTTCCATTCATTGAAAGTTGCCACGGCTCGGCAACGCCGTCGAATGCTTTTTGTTGTTGATGACGATCATCTTCAGCTTGCCAGTTTGGTTTTTGGTTTTTCGGTTTTACCGTTCGCGGCAGCATTAATAGCCCGAAAAATACACCTTGCCATTGCCAAACAAAATCGAATTCGGGGAGAAAAGAGCAGACTCCGGCGATCGTGTCTCTTGATGGCCCAGCAATGACACACATTTGTCAAAACGGGTTCACTTCAAAAGACCCCGCGAGAAAGGGAGAGAAAGAGCCGAGTTGCTGAAGGTGCAAGACATGACAACAAGTAACAGTAACAGCCGCAGCAACAACAAGTGAAAGACAAATGTGCGGGCCATCAATTGTCAAATGCCAAACGGAAGGAGATCGCTTCGAGAAAAAATGTATAGGAATAAGGAAAAATACACGACAAATAATGAAAAAAATTTATTTTTAAATTAAATTAAAACCTTATATTAAAAACTTGTGTACAAAATTTTTTGGTGTTTAATTAAAGCACTTCAAAGCGTATCTTGGAACGTTACCATCTTCTTCAGTATTAAATTATGTGGTTTCCATCTAAATGTTGCTTGAACTAGTTGGGAATTAATTAATGCGGTCTGTAGGCTTCAAGATATTTTTAAAATATATTTCCGTTAAATTAGCTTAGATTTGTCATTCAAAACTAGCATTTAAAATTCAATTAATAAAAGAAAATAATAAAAGTTGTGTACTTTACAAATTAATGTGTTTCATTAAGTTTGTCTTAAAAGAGTCATTATTATTAGTGAATTATTATTAACAAATTACGTATATATATATAAATTGTAAGTACTTCCATTTAGCATTCTAAATCAATGTTTACCCCTTAAAATTCATTTAAATTTAATTACCTTTCTTTCTGTGTAGAAAAAGTGTTCCAAACCTGATGGATTTCCCGCTGATGGTGTGGAAATTGTTGCACAATTGTTGCTCTCGCCATTCATCATCCATCCAAATCCATCGCCTTTCCCCTTATTTTCAGCTTCTTGGCCTTGTCAAGTCACGAGCTTAGTTTTTTCTCTTTATTTTTTTTTTGTTGGGGAGCCTTCAAGTATTTCGATTGTTCTGCTGGCTTTTTGTTTGCCGAGCAAATATTACCAACTACCACCAGGCAGCGATCCCGAAAAACACCTGGGTGCCGCCGAATAAATGAAGGAGCCAACTCATTTGTTTAATCGTTATTGAAACAGTTGGTGCGGGGTCTGTTCTGTTCCATTGAAGTTAACCTGTTCGATCTGACTCCCCTTTCTTAATCCACACGATATGCATTGCCACCTTTTGTGTCTGGTTTGCTCTGTTTGCCAAGTGTGTTTCCTTGATGCTCTACTGCAAACAGAGCTGCCACAACTTCCTAATAATTTGGTGATGTTTCATTAAACTTGTTCAATGGGAGGGCAGACAGTCTTTATGGGTTTTAAGCTAATTTTAATTAAGCCTCTTACTAACACTAAAGTTTATTTGAACTTAAAAAAAACTTCGAACTCTTCTTGGCAATAAATATAAAACGAGGGAAACAAGGGAGACTTTCTCGGGGCATGAAGTGAGTTGTCCGTTAAGAATTCAAATAAAACTTGGCCTGTGCAGAGGCAGGTAAAAACAGGTAGTTAAAGCAGCCACTGCCACCTCCTCCCGCGGCACCCCCCTTTCGGGAGACCCCTGTCGTCAGTCACTCCATTTGCACACACAACTTTATGGATTTGTGCGAGAGACAGAGAGACAGAGGGAGTGAGGCAGTGAGGGACCCGGAATGAGCCGCACTTATTAGTCTGTTAGTCTGTCTGCACTTAAATAAATCCTTCAGCAGAGGCTCGTCAGAAACTGTTTACCATGAAGAGCGTAAGTGGATTTGACAACTGTCAACTGGTCCCTCGGATCTCTCTCGCTCTCTGCGGCTGCCTCCTGCATGCTAATGACGCCTGGGACGCAGGGATAATGGCGCAAGGGGGACCGGGACCTGCACTTGCCACTTGACATTCCTGTCCCTGTTGCGGCTTCCCTTCCCATCATAATTTGTATATTCCTCATTAAAATCCAATAACGTATGGTTGCTGGGAAACAGGATTTTCTGGCGGGGAATCAACCAGTTTTCGTTCTCTCTAGGATAGAAAAGGTTGCTCTTGTTTCTTGTTTGAATATACAGAAATATATACACAAGTTTATGACTGATTTGATTTTAAATAACAATAAAGGTTAGTTCTTAAAAATAAAATACTTAAAATATGTTTACAGATTTTTTTAAGCCTACTCTAAATATATTACTTCTCAAAGAACGGAGTTTCTTACAGGAAATCACGGCTAGATCGACTCGGCCGTCGATGCTGATCAAGAATATATACTTATAGACTGGACAAGGCCTTGGACTGATAAACTTAAAAAATTAAATGACAATTAAAATAACTTTTTACGAGTTTTTACTTAGCAACAAACTTATTCACACAAATCTTGTTCGTGTATTCTTTGTGTATCTATTAACTATTAACCCCGTTCGACCTGCAATTTGGCCGGGCTTGATCAACTTTGACCCTGCTCAAAACACTTTATAGTTCAAAGAATTGGTCACACACACCAACACACTAACACCTTGGCCGATCAACAGGTGGCTAGAGTTTGGGAATTTATGAAACTTTTTAATTAGGCCCCGTCTAGAGGGCGACTAATGAATTGACTCGAAGCGCACTGGCCATAAATTTTAATTATGCCCCAAGCAGCCAAGACTCGAGATAGAAAATGTCTTAGAGCAGAGGGAATGGGAATGGGGATTGGGGGAGAGTGGCTGTGGACTGTGGGATTTCGATCTCTTCGACTTCGGTTAGAAGGACCGCCGACCGCCGGAATTAAATATTCAAAGCGACTCGTAAATAAGTAAGGCCACGGTCCCCGGGCGGAGATCATCGATGATACCGAACATTGACTGCCTTGTGCGATGCGGACCAATGACCTTCTTTCTACTCCTCGGTTCTTCGTCCGCTCCAATCAAGCGTGTCCTGTCCCATGCTCGCTCATTTCCTTCCATAGCCTCCAGAGTCTAGAGCCCCTAATCTGCCGCGCAGACACTTGTCCTAGCCGAAGTGTCGAAGGTGTCAAATTACTGCGACTTGGCTTGGTTCCAACTTATCTGCCTGAGTACTGGGATTGGATTTGAGTTGGCGACACACAGAACTCTTCTCTATGCGGCGTGAGAAGCACTTTGGTAACCCGAAAGATGCCTTGGCTGGGAATCTATAAAGAAACAATCAAATAAATTAAGTGACAGGCGGCAAGGAGAGGGTCCAAGTCAATAATCATTACTTGTATCATAAATTATAAATACCTTGGATTTCTAATTTCCCCAGTTTATTCCCTTAATCAACCTGTTATTTCTTTACCTTTAAAGCCCTCTCACATGATGGCCTTTTATTGCGAAACGTAAATCAAACAATTTGTCCTAAATAAGTCACGTCTGAATATTTGAGTTTGGGTTTTCTTGCTCCAACCTTGCGATTTCGGTTCGAACTGTCCCTGTTCCCTGGTCCATTGTTTAAGCCCTTTTCGTTGGTCATTTGCCATCTTTTATTTATGAACTCCGAGTCGGGGCTGGGGCTCCTTGCGAATCCTTTTTGGGTCTTGTGGCGCGTTCCTCTTGCGGTTTTATTGCCCCTTTTGTTTGCTTGGTTTTGTCTGTTTCTTGGTTGGTTTTGTTTGTTTCCAGGGCTTTATCGAGCGTGTTGCATCTTGGGCGCTTGTAGCTTTTAACCAATTGCCTGGCACTTGGCGGCGGACATTTTAACAGGCCATAAATCTGATCGAGAGCCCTGAGACTAGCGGAGCTGTCAGAGCCAGCTGGGCACTTAGCCAGTTTGATGACTCAAGTCGATTCGCTGAAGCTGATCCATCCGTCGAGATTCAGGCATCGATTTGCGTACGATACAAATCAAATGATCTCAGAGTTCTAACTAAATTATCTTATATCTTTGAGTTCACTAGGGTGGCTTTTCGGACTCAAAATAAATTTAAGTTCGTAGTTATTATTAACTCAAATTGGAATGGAAAACTATAGATCTTGTTCCACTTATTTAAATAATTATAAGCAGTATTCCTCTGTAATTAAATGACTACAAAAAGCTTTGGCATTATTCAGATTATATTTTTAAGTTGCACAACTAATTCATTGCATATTAATTAATGTATTCCCTTTCAGTCTGAGATAATCCTGTGCTTATCATAATAAGAATTATAAATACTATTCAAATCCATCATAAATTTAATGGAGATTAGAGAAATCTCTTTATATTTTTACTTGATTTTATATCTAATGATCTGTAATACTTAATTAAAATCTACTTAAGTCTCATTCAACTTCAATCGGACAGCAAAATAATATTATTTATATTAGTTTCCATATTTTAAATTCCTGAAAATGATAGTTTTTCTTTAATCTCCCATTGGGGGGACTTTTCAGGGGTCCGACATACAAATCATCCCACCCTAATGCAGATTCATATATATTCATTATGCTGTCAGATTCTGCGGCGCTTCGGTTGGGATTCGCTGGGCTTTTCGGTTTGGGTTTTTCATATTTTGCGCGTGCGCAGCGACGACTGCGGGCTGCGGCGTTCATAAATTTTTCACACCCCATGATTATCGTGCAGATTGGCCATCGTCTGCCGGCCACTTGGGAGAGCCGGGCAATTTAATAAATACTTAAACAATTTCCAGAGCCAACTCCGCGCAGTCGCAAGATTGTTGCGTGAACTGTAGTTCAACTGAACCCGGTGATTCGGCCTGAACCTGTTGTACTCCCGACTCCCGGGAATATTAATGCTTATGAATAAATTCCTGGCTTCACTCCGATAAGCCAAACGGAATTGCTAGCCCCTCTCCGTTTGGGTTTCAATTTCTCTTCGGTTTTCAGTTTGGTTTTCGCTTTGGGGTTTGGGTTTCTTTTCATTTGCTTTATCGGAGTCGCGCTTGGCAGCCCTTGCAGGCATTTATCAGCAGCAGCAGTTCCCCTTCGATATTTAAATGGATTTTGGTTGGGCTGTGCTCTTCGTGTGGGTCCCAATTGATTTCCAATTTTGGCGGAACTCCTTATCAGTTTTTAGTTGATTTTTTCACTATTTTAGTTTCTTAGCTCGGGTCAAGTGCAGTCATAAAATAATCAGTTATCAAATTTCGAAGTGTGGTTGATAAAAAGTAGAGGAACGCAAAGAAAATCCAATAAATTCTTAAAAACAAAATTGTACCTCTTGATTATTAATAATATGGAAGAACTTATTTATTTTACCATGAAAGCTGTTTTTACCTATTCAGTAAAAGTATCTATAAAAATTTGTATTTTATTAGCTTTCCATTAGAATTGAATATATTATTGGGGTTTTTAAAAATGCAATTAATTTCCAGCTAAACAGCCATAAATTGAACAGATCAATAAAAGCCATGTGAGTCACAGACACATTACACATTTTCTAGCTAGAAAAAAAACCATAAAGAATATTCCTAAATGTGTCCTAATTAAAAATGGCTATGGGTTCCCTCACACAAACGCTTAATTAAAACTTTGTATGATCCTAGTCCTAGGCTGACATGAACTCGAGAGCTGCTCCGGCAGGCAGCTGTCGTCCGGCGTCATAAGAAGACAGCCAAAGAACCCAAACCCGAACCCGATCCTGGTTCCGATCCCGAATCCCCTCTTGCAATTCATTATCTCCGTCTGTCGGTCTGGGGGTCGGGGAGCCATTGAAACCCTTTATTTGTTCGCTGCTTTTAAGCAAATTACAGCCTTTGCCAACTTACCTGGCCATCCAGCAGCAACAGGTTGCTCGTTCATTCATTCCACCGGCTACCTGCAACTCGCAGCTCGCAAATGCAATGCCACGGCCAGGGCCATGGGCGATGGCACCGGTAAGGTCTGCATGCAACGCGATGGAAGCGATTGTCCAGCATTTGCATAAGTCAATGCTATTCCTGGAGCGGATCTGGGTTTCTCGCTCTCCACCATTGGTTAGGGGAACACACGCATTCCCACCTTGTAGGATATGGATCCTAAATCTAAGATTTTATGATGATAGCTCAACAGCAGGTCTACAAATACTTACAAATTACTTGAATTATTTTTAAAATTTTATTTAAAAAGAGGTCTTAAGGAGTCTTAGTCTTAGTCAAAGATTTTAAGATTATTCCTGTTTCTTAATATAATATTAATTTATAACTTTATTTTCTCCCTCGTTTATATTAAATCTTCCTAACCAGCCAAAGCTGACTTTCTTAATCGATAATTGTTGACCTGTCTTATGGCAAAATATGTCCAAAAAATAAATCACGTTTAGGCAAATCTCACAAATAAGTGATTAGATCACAGTCTTTTGACTATGCAGCAGCAGCAGCTGCCTGTCATGTGCACAAAGTCCAACTCTAGGGGCCACTCAGGCCAATTGGAGACCCCAGATGGAGGAGTCAGACTTCCACACAGAGAAATTACTTTAAATTATTGTTAAAAATAAAGTATTATATTTAGAAATGGAAAGAAATAATTAAAAAATGGTATAGAGATATCAAGATGATACTTTTAATGTAAAAACTGTCACTATCTGATAGAAATGCCAGAAATGGTATACTAATTAGAATATAGTTTAAAACTAACCCTAATATAATTACTAAGGTTTACAACAATGATATATAATAATATATTTTATTATAATGAATATCATATAAAGTTCTTATACTTCATAATTGTTTTGCATTATTTTTCTAGATTCTGCTAAAAATCAATACATAAAATTGATCAGTCCAAGCAATGTCTTAAATAACATTTTTGTGTCTTTAAAAAAATGATAAGTATTTTCATAATTTTGATTTGAGCAAATCAAGTCAACTGGGCAATTTGTGTGTTATTTTTTTCACCATGCCACGCCATGCCATGCCGTGTCGCAGGAGAGGAGTAAAAGCCAGGCTCGTAGTCCCCAACAGAATCGGAGTTCCACCAGTTAAACGCTTCACCTGTTCGCGCAAGGCGTGTGCTTGTCTTGCCATGGCCATAACTCTACAACCTGCCCCTATTTGCGAGGGGAGGGCGAGGCGTTGGTTATTAAAGCCGGAGGAGAGCGAGTCTGTGTTTGAGTCTGGCCAAGACGCGCGTGCTTCCTTGCTTGACTGCCGACTGCCTGCCGCTTGAAAACTCGTTTCGATTATGAAAATTCCAAGCATTAATAACTCTGTTGCTGTTGCTGTAGCTGCTTGCTGTGACTCTGACTTGGATCTGGACTGGGTTTGGACTGAAGACCTGAGACCGGAGACTGAATACTGAGGACTCCTCCTCGGCCTAAGAGCGGCGGCAAACTTGCTACAGAATTTTGCGCTATAAATAACAGGCGAAAAATACTCGTAAATAAAAAAAAGAACAATTCGGTTGTTAGGACCAAATGCATGTATGTACCATATATATAAACACTGGCCAACAGTAGCTGGCTGGAGAGTTAGTGAAAAAATTGTTGCTTCATTTCTCTTCCCTGCGCGCTCTCTCTCTCTCTATGTTTTTATTTTCCATTTAATTTACACTTGTGAGCAGCGGGTTCAAAAGTCTGCTGCTGACAGCAACAACAACTGGCATGCTAATAATTACAAAAAATGCAGCAAAAAAAAAGTGACTACTTTTAATGGCTTACACTAGGCAGCAGGAAGAGTTGAGTGTTCAATACAAAAAATAATAAATAACAATTCAATTTAAGTTAATCAAAAATTTATGCAAACCAAGTGAATAATAAATATAACTATTTTCTTAGCTGATAGTATATATAATTTATTAAATATAAATCATATCATCCGGGTGCTGACCAGTGTTGCCATTAACCTGTTGCCTAGACGTTCTTCCACATTCGAGTTAAGGTTCATTGCAATTTCTATGCAAATTTTTATAATTTTTTACGTGTTAAACGACTACGTACATAGCCACAGTTGATGGCTGTTAGGCGGCGTCTAAACCAGCAGCCATGCCATATAGTATATACTATATGCCATAGTTGCTGCCATACAGTGAGGGGCGTAGAGTTCACTTATAAAGCAGTTGTCCATGCATATTCATAATGCCTTGGGACCAGCCTCCATCGCCAGCTTAGTTTCTTAGCGCGCTAATTGCCCACTGAGCTTTGCTGGCCAAATGGGTAAAAGTATCTCATTTTTTAAGATACATATTTTGTAATGCCGAAAGGTTTGACCCGATGCTGAGTATGCTTCCTCCTTGTATATATAAATATTTGATTATGCTTATTAAACTACTACTTGGTATTAACTACAAACCTAAAATGGCGCAACTTCCTTCCAAAAAGTTATAGTTTAATTTAAGCTGGCTTTTTTTTATCAAGGAAATACAAATTATGCTTAGCCGAGTAGAATAACCGGGCTAATAAATATTATCTATTTTTCTACTTTTTTAATTACCTCACTGAGCGGACGGAGCCGATTAGCTTCAGGTGGCGCTACAGTGACCCCAATCCATAAATGTATGCACACATTTATTGGTTAACAAAGGCAAATTGCCATTCGAGGTATGTTTTTTCACAAAACTTACATTTCAGACCGGGCCTGCATGGAATGGGTTAGTGGAGTTGCGTTTTTCCCATTAGGTTTTTGTCTAAAAGCTTCAAATGAAATATATTCCCATATTATGAATAAAGAATTGTATAAGCTCGGTATTAGGTTTGGAAAAAGAATTGCATATTTATGGGCAATTAAATCCAAAGTATTTATTCACCGAATTCTATATGGATTAAAGTAAAATGTATTATACATATATTCACCTGCTTAGATATTACGGAAGGTATGCAGTAAATATGTAATCTATCCAATTCCTAAAGTAAAGTTTATCGGAATTGCTGCTGGAACACACACCGCACCGAATAAAATTCTGAAAATCCTCAATAAATACGACAGGTGTTTATGGGGTGGCAGACACTCGCTAGGGCTTATAAGGGGCCACCAAGTCCTGAGGTCTGCAGTTATATTTCCCACTTGAAATGCAGTACTTGTTGGCGATACTGATTATTGCGCTGTGCGTGTCCTATTCGAGGACCCTGGTGCACTTCAAGAAGCTCGATAAAGGCAGTACGTTCAATTTGAAGAAACTTGAGATTACCGATTCTCAAATAACACATGAAATGTTTATTTTTAGAGGATGGCTGCTTAGCCGGATCAGTGGAACTCAAAGTGGGTGAGTTCATCCAGGACGAGCTGGTATGCGGCGCTGTACGGTGTGAAGATACCGAAGGCAAAGCCCTAATTATGTAGTGAGTAATTTAAATCGTTTTCTTTTTGTTGTTTGTTTATTGTAATTATTGATTACACAATCCTTACGTTCTCCCTCTTAGTTGTCAGTTACCACTGCCTTTCGCGCAGTGCAAGGAAAATTACGTAGACACCGAAGCGTCATTTCCCTCGTGCTGTTGGACTTGCGTTTTATCAAAAGACTGTTAAGACTAAGTCCACGGCGGAATAGCGAAACTACTAAATACTTAATTTGCAAACCACAACATTAAATTAAAACTTCATTCACAAACGAAAGTGTGTTCTCGCTTGGAGTTTGGGCAGACAAGTAGGTGGTATTTCTAATATAAGATTCAAATGCAAAGATGAATATCTGAATAGCCGATGATGATGATGATTAATGAACTATATGTATATCTATTAAAATGCAATTCAGAATAACTCAATCATTTCTCTCTGTGTTCTCTGCCAAAGAGCAGGCGTGCACAGTAGCTCAGGTGAAGTGGCTGGAATGGGGACCAGCGTTCAATTACCTGTGGCCAAGAGGCGCTCAGTTAGTTTCGCTAGCTCTACCAACTGGGAACTAAGAACTGGAATTGGTAACTGGTAACTGGTGAGTAGTAAGTGGGAAACGGCAACTGGGAGCTGTTAGCTGGGTGACTAGGAGACCCTCTACTGCCGGCATTGTTACGCCGGCACGAGTCGACATCGACACATCTCCTCCGCCCTCCGCGCAATCAATGCAATCAAGTTGGACCAGCAGGAAATAGCTTTCATTGCCCTTGATTATGAGCCATGAGCTTGCACTTCCAGTTCCAGATCAATTTAGATAACTGTGTGGGGAATTCGGGCAGGCCAAGCCTAATTGAATTCCCAAAACAAAACAAAAAAAGAAGGGAAATTAAAGCCATAAAACTGCATCTAATTGGAGGAACTCTCTTTCATGATAGTCTACGATAACCTAAACTTCTCCAGCTTTTGTTTAAATATATTATTACAGAGTTTTTACCTGTGTAACCTAGGTTTAATAGAAATATTCAGTAAACATAAAGATAAGCTTGAGTTAGGAAACAAGACATATTTCAAAAGCTCTTACATTTTAATAGAATAAATATGTTCTTGTTAGAGCTCACAATATCAGGGTCAGGGTAAAATACACAACTTACTGCTAATTCTAAATATCTAAAACACGTTTTATATACTTTACATGATGGTTACAAAATATCAAAACTCCAGATTCAGCCACGAGGTCCAAAGGTACATACATACATATATAAATGAGCTGGCTGAGAAGATCGTTAAAGCACTGTTACCGGGCCTCAGGCTCCGTGTCCGTCCGCCTGTCCGTTCGGTTTCACATGATCGCATCGTCAGCAGACCCTCTCAGAGGTGACTCCGCCATGTGGGCATTGGCATTGGCTGCAGCAGCGGCATATCTTTTACGAGCTTTTCGGACTGCGGCTAGTTAAGGTCTTGAACCTGTTCTTTTGGTTACAGTTGTCGTAGCTCCGCGCTCCCTCCTTCGCGCGATTATTAACGATCATTATGAAGTTTTAAGTTAAGTGGTCAATTAACATTTGCATGACTGAAATCGGAATTGGAAATTAGTGTCTAACTAATTAATGCACAAAACAGAGTAAAAAGGCGAACCAGAGATATGTATGTATGCTTTCGAGTTTCAGTTCACTCCAGTTACCGCGATCTTCTCCTTGGGCTTTCAACGTGATGGCAAGTTCATTAGGCGACACAGTTGCTGCTGGAGACATCGATGGCTCTGCATGATGATGATGTTAAATGCATTTTCGGTAATTTCCCTTAACTGTGACACAATCAATTCACCGATTGACACTGCATGACTTCGCATAAGTCATTGATGCCCCCAGAGACGACATTATTAATCTAGCTTGATTGCTTTGTTAGTCTTTAATTGATTTACGCCCATTCATTGGCCCCTCTTTAACCCCACACTCTCGGCGGTGTGGTGGTGTATCATCGGTGCAGTTCATCGCCTTTCTTCGGTTTCTCCCTTTTTTTTTATTATCATGTCAAGGCGTATTATATTACAGTCCGTAATTTATAAATCATGCTCAATATTTTGATTTGAGCTCATTTCCAGTGCCCCACCAGACCGAAGCCGGACCAGTCACAATCTCTGCCCCTCCCCAAACCCATTGTTCGTTGCCGGGCTGAGATATGATCGTGGACAAAAAATACATAGGAAAAGACTGAGATATATAAATAAAAGTATTTATTTATTGGTACTTTATTATGTAAGGTTTACAGGTTATATTAAAGGTTATATATAAATATGAAATAATCTTTACTGATTATTAGGATTCTTTTTTGTTCTTTTGTTTTTTGTTCTTTTGTTCTTTTTTGGTTAGTTTCTAAGTTATTTATATTTCGGTTGATATACAACCAAAATCAGTTTTCTTTTCTTGCAAGTAACCTAATCCACTGGGGAAAAACTTGTATATGAAACGGGTCTGGTCTGTCCACGTCTAGTATCTCATACCCTGTCACGATTAGATACTCTCCGAACGCACTTGTGGATCGCACTTGATTAGATACTCTTCGCCTTAGGTTCCGATTAGATATAGAGTAGTAGTAGCTCTCCATTTATTCCATATATATGAGAGGTACTCAGGCTGGGGGTAGGACTTTTCTTCTTCCGATTTTCCAAACTATATTCCTAGAATTCTTTATACTGATTAGATTTTCTGTGAAACTTCTGTGGAAAGTTAGTAGCTTCTGCCCCACAACATTTTATTGGTCAACGCTGATTGGATTTTTCAATCACTTACAAATAATTACTAATGAAATTTCTGTGGGCCAAGACTGAACTATCTTTTCCCATACTCACACACTCACTCACACGCCAAATCAGATGTCGGAGGTGAGATATGCAGCCATATGAAATTAATTTCAACATTTTCGACCCTGGCCACTGACAGAATCAATGATCAAAGTTGGCTGCCTGAAATGGTTTGGCTTTTTTGTGATTTTGAGTCGATCGTTATTGGTTTTTTGGATACTCTTGCAGAGGGTATTATAAAATTTTATGTTACATTTTTGAGTTTGTAGAATGATCCTTCAATAAATTGCTAGAAAATATAGTAATGAGTTTACACAAATTTTAACAGAAGTAACATTTAATACAGAACAACTATGTATTGATAAATTGGTAAGTATGTTATATAGTCGGTTCGTTCCTTTTGTGTTCTCAAGCTGCGAGTTTCAGTGTTTGGTGGATGTGACTCCATGTGGTGGACATTATCTTGCGGAGCGCCATGTGGATATCAAGTGTTCTCGTCGCTATTCCGATTAACACTCGCGCCATCGATACATAAAGCGCCCGGCACTTCTCTGTCGGCCTCTGAAGTGTTTCCCTATCTGGGCACTGGACCCTCTATTGCCCCGATTTAAATTGTAGATTGGCCAACACACCACCACCACACCACACACGCCCGCAATTAGTTGTTGCTTGTGAAATTGTCACACGATTGCTGACTTGGCAGTTTAAAAAGCATTTATTTGACCGTTAGACTGCCTCGCATTTTTCAAGGGAATTATGAAATAGCTGAATTCTGGAAATAACTACAGGGGAAATAGAATTATTGGGAATACTAAAATACACAACAAGTACGTCTAGGCACTTGACTTGACTCGGTGGCTCTCAAACAGTCCCAGCTCTTTGATGGACTTCATTATAAGAAATGATTCATTACGTAGCCGCCGCCCCATTTGGATTACCACGAACTCTAATCGGGAATATATTACCGGTGGGGTAATGGCAAGGCATTGGATCAACCAGTTATGCATTATTCAAGGGGGTAAAGCCAAGCGAGAAGGGCCAGAGAAGGTCTCCCGTGGCTTTAATTGATTTATGCAGTCTTTTATTGAAAATGAGACCGAATGGGTTAAGTTTACGACCTGACAACAGCAGGCGTTTGAGCGGGGCGAGGGGAAGACGAACTCCAAGGATGGAGCAGAGGAGTCGGAGGGGCAAGGTGTGCACATTTCATTAGAGCCGCTGCTAAGTTCATTAACAGGTGTTATATTCGTTCTGGTTACGTTGGTCGTTCCGCCTCTCGGGGATCGTGTGTTGGCTTCGACCAGACCGGACCGAGACTAACGCATTTTTCGTTTTCCTGATTAGATTAACCCCCCGTCCGAACCAGAAACCCCAAGAAACAATACCCACTATATGCCAAGAAACTGTAAAATTTAAAAGCCCTGTAAACTGTTTTACGATCCCTGTATTCCTTCAGCGCTCTTCTCGTACATACATGTCATTGTGTTTGCCCCCTCATATATCTCTCTGTTGTCGTTGGAACTCTAAATAAACCCAGTCTCTCATGTGTGTGGCTTTGCCCACATCTATCATATATATTATTCTATTCGTGTATATTGTGTGGCTGTAACTCTGGACACTCTTGACAATTAAGTCGCTTTGTTTGCCAGGTGGCAAGTGCTGGAATTTATATTTGTTTTATCTGTTATTACAGACTCAACAGCACATTGATGTGTTGTAGTAGTAGGAAAAATAAGAGAAAAAATATAAATAGATAGAGAGAACCCTTAATACAATCTCTGGCTGGGATCAGCTTCTTAGCCTTATCTAGTCTGGGCCATGCTTATCAATAACTTTGAATGTTGTAAGAGTTCGAGTGGAAAATTATGAGAGGCAGAATATAATAAGGAATATAGAAGATAAGGAAACTTCCTTGATCGACTGCAATGTTTTAAGTGGAAAAGTAAGAGATTTGATTAACACACTTTTTTAGTTTAAGTAACTATAATTATACAGTTCGATCAATTTGTTTTAGTAACCTAATTACATACATCTAAGATGCAACAAATAATCTAATAACTCTTTATAATAACCCCAAACAAGAACTAAACCCATTAACTGCTTAAATGCTTAAATAATTGATTCCATAATTAACTATCATGATCCATGGTCTTTATAGAATCTTAGTCAATCTCCAGCAGGTACAATCAATTTTCTGTATCTAAAAGTTCCGCCCAATTACGCTTAGCCATAAGCACATGTCCTCGATTAAATCATAATATTTCAAGCTGCGTTTTCCCCGATCACGTTTCGGCAATTTATAAGCATTTAATTATTTGATTATGGCTGCGGTTTCTTATTTCACATTTCTCTAATTTCAAATTATGAACATTTAGATGCCGCAGAGAAGTGAAAAAAAAGAAACCAAATGAAACGAAACGAAACTCAACCTGCTGCCGCTGCCTTGCCTTGGCTAGTAGTAGTTAGACTATAATCGTAAATTTGTGGACCATTAAGGAGAGGACAGGGGGAAGAAAGCTCTCCAGCGAGAGGTATCATCATAAAAGAAGACAATTTTTGTCACTAAATGATGCCGCCGCGATGAAATTAAGAAACCAGCGAGCCAGCCTCCGCTAAATGCTCAGAGACACAGCAAAGAAGCGAGCGGAACCATAAAATATATTTTTTATAGGTTCTTCTCTCGCAATCTTCCCCCCTCTTGCTTTTTTTTTACAGTGCCCACACGATACAGGGAATATGCTAAGCACTAAGCAGTATTAAGTTAATCGTAGGTATTAGTGAGTTTAGTAATAATGTTATTGGTAAGAAAGAACTTTAAAGAAATTGAGAACAATCATCAAGGATAATGAGATTTTCAAAACTGTTTTAAATCTTTTCTGGCATTATATTCAAAGTATTTATAGAATTTGGTAAAGTTAGGTATTCAAAGTCCTAATTGTTTTTTAACCTTTGATACATGTATTCAAAAGTTCTCTGTATATTTTTGTTACCAATTATGTTTTCTTCCATTTAAGTTCATTAAAGGATACTTTTGCATACGTTTTTTTTTTAAGGAAAATTTAAGTGAATATATTCACACAGTATAACATATTAAAAATGCTTTTACAAACTCTATTTTTTAGTTTCCTCTATCTGATGTACACTGTGTATAGTGTTTACCTGCACACTCGCCGCCAGGGTCCGGGAATTGAAAATGGGAACGATCTCTCTCCTTTTTTTTCTTGTTTCTCTTTCTTTTTTATATATTTTTTTAACTGATGTCATCCCAAAACGCGTCGCTCGGCTGCTGCAAAAAATAAGAATTTATGACCAATTTTCAGCCGCTTGTCCGCATCCCAATCCGGCGCGGTTTTCACTCCTCCTTCCTTCCGATCGCCTTTACGCTTACGCACAATTGAACAACTTGTTTTTCTTGGTATTATTTGAGGCATTTGTTGATTTTGTTGTTGATTTCTTACAGATGGTTAAGGACACGGACGACATCTTTACCTGACAGTATTAGAGGTATCTCAAAAAGATCTAATGCTGCCCGGTAAGATGTGAACAGATGTCCTTGCAAGCTAGCAGCAGCAAGTTGTACTGGAATCGCCGTCATTACTTTATATAATTTATAATCTTTTATAATCTCTTCTTAATGGGAAGCTCAAAGTTCTCAAGGAACCTTGGAACATTGGCGATAAGAGAGAGATTCTGCTGTGTGATTCGTCGAGTTTATTTTAATGCTTTTTCCGTTTGCTGTTATAGTTTTTTGTGTCTTGTTATTTTTTTTGTTCAGCGTTGTAAATTTAATCCCATAACGAGTATTGATTTTTTCTCTGCTTTCTGTCTCTGGGCATAAAAACAAAGCTGGGCTCCATTAGTTCAGTGCAATGTTTGTGTTTCAGTGTGAGTGTGTGTGTGTGTGTTGGCCAGCAAACTTTAACTTTGTACCGGAGCGCGTGATGCCCCAGGGAGAGCGAGCGAGAGGCGGCTATGAACGCCTACTTTGACTTTTCAAGCGTCTGTGTGTGTGCGTGCTATTTTGTTGATGTTATTTATAATTAAATTGAAGCTGGCGCCAGCCGATAAATGCAATTATTGTTGTTACGCGAGATGCACCTAACTCACACACACACACTCGCAAGCGTACAAAGTTCCAGTTGCTTTGACACTCTTTATCGTGTTTTATTATTCTTGATTTCTGTTTTTATTTTAATGTTTTTTTTTTCGACCACCGGAAACATGCACAATAACGCCCGCACACACATACACTCCCGGGCCGGCACGCAGAGGCAGCGACAGAGAGAGAGAGAGAGCGAGTTCCGGACCGTACAGATCGAGCACTTTGCAACGCGGCTGAGAGACCGGGTTTAAGTGTGTTTCTGCCTGGAGTAGGCAGATTTTTCGGCAGTCACTCCTTAAAAGCCAAAGAATATTAATAATTTGTAGTAAATAAACCGTCACGATCGAGCACCAAAAGAGAACTGAAAAAAGATTTAAACATTTTTTAAATTGAAAGCTGCGAGCGCCGGCAAGTTGCGCCGCCGACGGCAGCAGCAGCGCTGCCCGTGATCGTCGCTCTATCGGCGTCGGCAGCGCCGCTACGAACATGTTTGAATCAAGCTGCCTGCTGCCTGACGTGGCTGCTGCTTGCGCCGTAACGTTTACGTTTGTGATTTGATTTTTTACTGTGACACATTCCGCATATTGTAACGGTTTCTCGGCTTCCTTCTTCGGGCGTTGCTGCGCTGCCCGCTCTCTGCCGCAGCGCAGCCGCTACTATTGCTACTATCAATTAGCCTCTTCTTCTTCTTCATCATCATCATCTCTCTCTTTCCTCTTCCTCCTTCTCCTTTTCCTCGGGCGCTTTTCGGTCCCGCTGCTTTGGTTTCCCGCCTCTTTCGTATTTTTCGTTGTACTTTTAGTGGCTTTCATTGATTAATCAAATTGAAATTGAGCTTCGCACGTACAAAAAAAGGGGGCTTGAGACTTTTGGGTGAAAATATGAATTGCTTTAAATTTTGGTTTTACACTCTTCGGGAATTAGCAAAAGAGAGGACAATAGATCTGAGCAAGAATATTCGTGTATGCTTAGACTAACCGAAATGTTACTTCTTCCTCTAACCTCCTTAACTGTTTCCTTTTATAACTGTGTAGTTTTAATTGTTCAGGCATGAAAAATGAAATTGTATTGAGTATTATTTCTTTCAAGTTTGACATAAATTCTTCAATAGTCCTTATTTCCGTTTTCTTTAAATTTGTAAACCTTTCTTGGCTGTGTTTCCTGGGCTAGCCTTACCAACACCTGTGTTTTACCTGAGCTTACATTCGTGTTCCGGTTGCCACTGGCAATTATAAAACCATGACATGAAGTTTAGCTTCCGTCAACGATTACAGGAATTCCCGTCGTTCTTTTTTTGGCCGTTGCTTTCATTAACACGTTTTGCTGTTGGCGTTTCCTAATTTCAATGTTAATCGATTGTGGAAAATTTGCTTAATTGTCTTTAACTTTTTTTGGCAGCCAAAAAAGAATCTATGAATCAGCAGAGTTGCAGACACGTGTAAATGATATAATTCGCGCGTTTACTTATTCTGGTTTGGCTTTTTCGATTTTTTTTTCGGGTGAACGCTCCCCTACTATGTGGCGGCGATGCTGGAAATGTGTGAAACACGCGTCGAACTGGAAGTCGGAAGGTGTTAAAAGTATCAGCAAGTTTAGCTCTCGCACATAGCCACTCACTGGCACACAGATACACGTCGATCACGAATTAGAATTCATTAGGTTTTTATTTGGAATTTCTCTTAACACTTGACCGAGTTTCGTTGCACTTGTCGTCCGCTCCTCTTGACTTTTGATTTCCTCAAGGGTTTTGCCTTATTTTTACTGTTACTGTTAATGTTTTCCCACTTTTCTGGAATTTCTGAGGTCCACCGGCGCACACGATCAACTGTAAAAAAAGATTGTAAAAATAACGTTGGGAGCCGCTTGGCGCGCGCAGAGCGACGGCGACGTCGGCAGCGCCGCTTCGAACGTGTATGCTCTTGCACAGCTGTTCGCCGTCTCCCTCTCTCGCTCTCTCCTGTAGTCAACTGCCCGGTGCTATTTGTTGTCGCATTTCTATTAGCCAGCCACAGCGGCAGACGCCATCCCGCTCTCGCTCTCGCTCGCTTTCACTGCTGGCCTGTTGCGCCTAATCCTAGTGCCATCTCGCTCGCTACGAACATGGAACATGTTGCGACCGCATGGTTTCGTTACGTCTCTCTTGGTTACGTTGCTCCTGGAAACAACGTAATGCTTGTGTGTGTTTGCTGATTTGTTATTATAATTATTATTTCTTTTAAATAACAAAATCAGGCTACTTTTGATTGCGCTCTGGTTTGGGCTTGCTTTTTTGATATTTATTCTTCTTGTTTTTATTTTTCTTTTGGTATTGTAATTTCCCCGCGCGACTGTTCTGTTGGGCTGTCCAAAAATGGACATGTTCACTCAATTAATAAGAGTGCGGCAAAAGGGCAGCGCAGTCGGCAGCGCAGTCTGCACCCTACGCAGCAAAGGGCGGCTACCTTAGTTAGTCGCAATTTTTAGTTTCATTAATTCTAAAAAGAAAGTTATTTTTTTATAGTGATTAATTAATTTGTTTATTTTTTAAATATTGGTACAATAATAAGTCATTCAAATTAAATATTTATCGCCATTTAGAAATTAGAAAATAATTCTTCGAAATTTAATTTAATCCTTAAATCTTAAACCATTTATAGGACAATTATCGTCTAACTCAAGCTTTTGAGTCCTAATAAGGAGTACTAATACATAGAAGTGTCGGCTCTGAAGGGTCTTTTGGTGTCAACTGCATCCGTCTACCAATAAACACAAATTGTCTGGTAAAAAGTGTTTTTTAGAATTTCAGGGGAACATTTTTTTATTTTTTAATATTCTTGTCTTTCCCGTTTAATGTACATACACACCGAATCTCTTTCACTCGAGGGAAGTCTTTTGGGAAAGACATCGGGCGGAGCCGAGCCTACCTGCTCCAGTCCTCGATTCCGATCCCAATCCCATGCCCCATGCCCATGCCCATTCCCATACTCTTGTCAGATCTGGTTTTCAATTTTTCTTGTATTCCGCAAGATCTTCGTTTTTATAATTTTTCAATCTTTTTCAGGCCGGGTTGAAGGACCCAGCAGCAGCAGCAGAAGCAGCCACTGAAACCCTTTTCCTGTTTTTCGGTCAGATTTGTTCGCCGGCGGCGGCTAATTAAAAAAAACCCCTGGAGAGAGTGAGAGGGGGCAGGCAGGAGCGTTCGTGAAAACCAGAAATATAGGCAGGGGAAGATATCACTCCCCGATGTGACGTGTGTGTATGTGGGTCAGCTCTGCGCGAAGATAAATGAAGTGCATAATGTCGTGTCATATATTTAAGCTCGAAACAGACTCGTACTTTAAAATCGTAATAATAATACAGCAAATATATATTATATACTTAAATTAAGTTGGACTTTTGTTTCCCACTAGGGGTTTGTTCCGAGCTCCTCACTGGGATTCTTAATTTTGCGTTCTTGCGGGAACTTGGGTGTTCCATCGCCGATCTTGATGATGTCAATTTTTTTGCGTTCACTGGGTTCAACGGGTTTCTTAAGCTTCGAAGCAAACAGTTGATGTGTTTTTGATATTTTGGGATTCGTTTGCCTTCCTGCATCCCCAGCACCGTCTGCTCCAGTACCTTCCACAGTACCGCCTTTCCTAGAACCGCCTGCACCAGTTACGCTTGTCTCATTACCGCCTGCGCCTGTAGCGCCTCCCGCAGTACCGCCTGCCCCAGTACGGCCTCCCCCAATACCGCCTGCGACATAACCGCCTCCCCCATAACCGCCTCCATAACCGCCTGTTCCACTACGATTTGCCGGAGTACTGCTTGAATTGCTTTTGTCTTCTGTAGTAGTTGCGTTTTTAGTATCGTCTCCACATTTTCCCCAAGAGGCGCAGGTCCAGCAGCATTGTGGAAAATCAAGTGTTGTTATAACAGCAGTGTCGGCACATTCCGCAAAGGTTGCTGGTATCTGACAGCTAAAATAAAGTAAGGATCACTTATCAGAAGTTCTTTTCACTCATGGAAAGCTGTTGCTAAACGAATTTGAATCTCTTCTGGGACTTACTAGTGGATAAAGGCGTCTCCATCCTTATTCTGACACACAATTACACCGCAAGTTTCCGGGTCCTGCACAAACTCTCCCACAGCCACTTCCGTGCCATTGATTTTACAGCCGTCTTCTGAAAGAATTCTGGATAGATGGGCTAGCCCTTGGGTATGACGAATTGCTCCACTTACTGCCCTTCTCCACCGCCTTAAAGTGCACCAGGGCACTGGTAAAGGACAGGCTGGATAGCCAAGCGATCGCTATGAGAAGGCAATTCATCCCAGGTGGAGAAGTGGGACCACTTTGGTGGCTCTCACCCCTGAGCGAACCTTTTATAGCTTTTTATGAGGGTGTTACCCGATCTTATGGCACCAACACCTGCCGCCGATCTCGCTGAAATCAATGTTTACGGTACCCGGTGGGTCGGGGATTGCCTTGTTTTTGTTTTCGATGATTCTCTGAAGGAGACCCCCCTTCGTTTTACAACGCCTTTCAGCTGACACTTTAATAAAATATAATTTATTTAATTGACAAAAACTAGTTAATTAAACGTTAAATCTTTTAAAATCAAAGAGATTGTACGATATATTATATTGTTAGGACGAATTCCGAAAATTACGCATTTTCCCTTGAGCCCTTTTAACACTGGAAGAAAAGCCCGATGCGGCATTTTGCTTGGCCTCCACGGCGGCACAGGCCGCTTTATAGGCCGCCTGCTTGGTCTTCTCGTAGTCCTCGTGGGCACAGCTCAGCTGCTTCTGGAACGAGATCAAACGGTCGCGTGCGGCCTGCAGGAGTTGCGTCTTAGCTTCCATCTCCTGCTGCAAACCGAAGGCCACCGACTGCATACTGGTCAGGCTATTCTTGGAGGTCGCCACCAGCTCACTGAGGGCCTCAAACTGCCGGGTGGCCGCCTTGGTCGCCTCCACAGCTGAGTTCATGTTCTCCTCGATGGTCTGCAGGGCCATGGTCTCCCCCTCGATGACAGCATTCGCTTGCTGGGTCTCCTTCTCCAGCTGATCAACCATCTGCTCCTTGCCCAACAGAGCTGCCTCGGCGGCCTTGGCCGACTGGAAAGCCTTCTCGGCCAACTCTGTCTTGATGTGCTGCGCAGCAGCAAATCCGGCGGCGGTCTGTGCCTCACTGGCCGCCTTGGCATCCTGGGCAGCCTGTTGGGCTATTGCCGAGGACTTGGCCTTGGGATCGTTGGATGTCATGACCTCCTTGACCTTGCATATTATCGCTTCGCATTTGCCGGATGGTTTTTTACAGTTCAACTCAGAACTAGAGGCATCATCACAGTCATCGCTTAAGGAAGCTAGTTCCGATCCCCCGACCCCGCTGATGGCCACAAAATCGTTCAACAGATCCCGAGGATTGGCCTTAGGCTTGTGCTGGTGCGTGTGCCTCTGTGGTTGGAAATAAGTTGAAGGTCTTAAGGATCGGTAATGCGACGACTTGCCTTGACCAGCACGTGACTGTTGGTGCAGGATAACAGCAGGTGGAGGAACAGTAGGTACGTAAACAGCAATCCTTTCATTTTATTACGAATTTCATTCTGACAACTATTGAACGCGGTATTGAATTGTATTTCATAGTTGACTTGGAAAATTATATATATTTACAAAGATTTCAGGAAAAATATATACATAAAATGAAGCAGGTCCTCGTTTAGAAGATCCTTCTTATTATGGTATCATGGCGAAATGGAAATCCAAAAAACTTTTGTTCTTAGAACCTGGAATTTACTTTGATTTTCTATAAACTAAAGTGCAAATAAAGGAGATTACAACTTATTTTATAATATTTAATATTTCAATATTTAATGCAGAATACTCCCATGCCAAAGTATGTTAGTAGGTGGCAACTTTGAGCCTCCCTCACATTCCCTTAACCAATCAGCCCTGCAATCCGTAAGATGCGTTCCGATGCCATCCGTCTATCTGCCGGTGCCTGTGTGCGCGCACATCTCACAGATACTGGCTGCATTCTAAAGTGTCTGCGAGTGATGAGCACGCGGCATTTACGGACCCCGGACTTATAACAAAGAGAGCACCATCGAATAGAATATAGAATGCGCAATAAGAAATACAAAATACAAAATAAGAAATAAGAAAACGAAAAACTAAAGGAGAACGACGCGTCGCAAACAAACCATATAGACACGAATTGCTACAAAAATGCCAGCTATGCTAGAAGTAAATGCTAAAACTAAAGGCGCACCGCAAACTGACGGCTAGACAGAGGTGGACACAAACGAATCCGGACGGACAGCTAGACGGACAAGCAAAAATAGTTTTGGGAGCGCCATTTAAGAGTAGAAAAAAAGGAACATTTTGCCATGCCGCCGTTTCTCAGCTCGCATTGTTTCCTCAGCCAAATGCCAGAGTGTTAAAAATAAAAGTTAAAATGTAAAACAGAAATTAAGTTTATTGTTCCAAAGAATTAATGAAAACAATTTAACAAAAAATAAAGGGAAGCTAAAGAAACTAAAGATTAGAGTTCCGAAAAACTGAAATAAAATAAATATATAAAATACATTTACCAAAAGATTAATGCTTTACCCAGAAAACTTAATTACTTTTATATGGCGAGTTAAATTTAAAAAAAAATAAACCTCTAAAGATCGAAGAAATGGGTAGTCCTAATAAAACTAAGAATCATTTTTAATGAAGTCTTCCAAGTATCCCATAAATCTCCGAAAATCATACCCTTTTTAACGCCTTCGACATAAATGACTTGAAATAATCACCCATCATTCATCATATATGTACATATATGAACGTATATGTAGTCCCAATATAATTAAAGTATTTTTTTCTAGTCAGTGTATTAATTGCATTTTCTAGCCCAAAGTTCAGTGCGGTTCAAGAATAGATTTCATCTCATTTCTCGCCGGGATTCATGCGCTTAAAACATGCCCCTGTCTTGGGCTGGACGAGATTAGGGGCAACACTGTGTTAGAGACTGATGGCTGATAGCGTTGATTGCATAAGTGAGAACCCAGTACCAGTACCAGTACCAGTGCCAGTGCCAGTGCCTGTCCAACTGTGTCAAATGGCACATAAAGATTCCGATTTTATTCTAAATAAAAATACTAAAAATAATAACGCCAGCCAGCGCCTGCATTGGCCGTATTTAGGGGGTCATGCCATGGCCCGGGACTGATAATCCCCCAGCGGAATCGGGCACAGGCATTTATATTTTAATGCCCTATTTAAACAGACTTTCGAAATGTGATGATTACGCGTTTTCAAAATTCAATTTGCTGTTATCGCTGGCCGAACTGTTGCTGTGAGCGAGCGAGTGGTATTCTGGGTGTGTGTCAAAGGTCATGTAGCCCAGCGCTATCGGTCGATGGCGATAATGAGCCATTTAATGGCCCAGATTAGCCCGGATCGGGAGAACAGTTCTGGGTTTCAGTGGAGCGAAGCGAACAGTTCCAAAGGCACGATTGTAAGCCATTAAAATATGGGTGGAGAAAGGGAAAGATTTGATGTAGATCCTTTAGAAACATACCATAACTAAATTTCAATTAAAATTCTATATAAAAATAAAATTTTAATCTTTTTTTTCCCCTATATGTAACTGGGTGGTTCCTTTGAGATCTGGTAATTAAATTCCTTCTGCCAGGCGCAGTTAGATAGCCAGCCACATTTTTTTCTTTGCCCATTATAATACCATCAATATTCCTCCAAGAAAACGCTCCAATTATATATGATGTCACTGAGCGAGTATCTTTCAGACTCAACCTGCTGTGCCACCCAGTAAACGAGATCGGAACAAGATCTCTGCCAAACTGATCATTCTTTGGCTCGCTTTGCTCTGTCCCGCTCCTGCAGGTAACGGTCAGGTGACAAGCGTAACGAGACGAGCGGCAGAGTAGGCTCTGCAGAGCATAGCCATCCGATTTTAATTACACGTAATCTTTATAAATAGAAGCAGCAGGCCAAAGTCAATAACCGGCCAGGATCCTTGGACATTTTATGAAAAAGTGCACTCCACAAAGCACCGACCAAGTTGAATGCATAAATCAATAGGTGCACGGCGAGAAATGGTTTCTATACTGAGAAGTTTTCTAAAATAATATTTGATAAATTAAATTTAATAGGAAAAATATCATTCAAAAGTTTTCCCGATTTTCGCTCTCTGTGGGAGCTGTGGAAGGCACAGATACCGGGCTAGCACAGAAGCCGAGAGCGAGAAATGCCGGACAGGCCATAAATGAGTAATTGCTGACAACGCTGGCGGACCTTGTCCAGTAGCCTTGGCTTGGGCTTTCTTGGCCGCCGTCTATGATGGGTTCCAGTGCCATTTTTAGCCAGGACAACAGGCCATAAATGTGAGCCTAGACAAAACAGAGCCCAAAAAGAGGCAGGAACTAAAGAACATGGTATATCGAATGGGAAATACTGTAGACTAAAAGTTAGTTTACCATTAAATAATACCCAAAACAGCTGAGAAAGCTTGGATAAAACCTGAAATAAGAAAGCTACCAACCTAGTGTATGGCTTATACCAGCTGGTCATATTAAGAACTTAGCTAATTCAATATAATAGCCAACAAATGCCGCCATCAAGTGGCAACAAACATGCATAATCCCATCGAGGGTATGCCAATGTAAACATGGTTGAAGTGGAGAAAAAGTGAGTATGCCAGGTATTCAATTACATTGCCCATGTCCCCCGTGATCTCTCCTCCGGCTCAGTGCCACCTCCTCCTCCTTCTCCGTAATTCCAAGCCAAGCGTACCAAAAGTTCTGCAGAAAAATACTTGGATTTATGGAGTTTTTGGAGTCGGCTTCCAGGTAAAGATGCCACCAACTGCAGCTCGAATGCCTCCTCTAACGGTTTGGGCATTGCGTTAATGATACTTGTTTGTATCTCTGTATTTCCATCCGTATCTGTATCTGTAGCTGCGCCTGCATCTGTATCTGGGCTTTGTCTGGTTCTGCGATGCACACGCCTCATGTTGACAAACTCACTTTACAAACAGTAATTTTTCTCGCTTCATTGGCGTCCCGTCTCGTCTGGAAAGTCTCCGTGGCCCGCCCCCTTTTCCGTGGTAAAAAGAAGCCTGTAAAGCGAGCGGGCATGCGGTTTGTTGGCCGACTCAAGTCTGCTGCTGCTGCCACCGCCAGTTAAATAAATAGAAAATACTCGTACACAAAAACCCAAACAGAGAGAGAGAGAAAAAAAAAAAACTAAACAAAACAAAACAACAAAAAATAATAACCCACGAAAGCCTCAGCGGCGGCAAAAAGCTACTCGTACTCGCGCACTTGGCATTTTCATTGTCGCTGACCGATTGTTCCATGTTTGACTTGCTCTACAGTTCGATTGCCGAACGGATCGTGGGGATCGGATCAATGGGTGCGGCGTACTCTCTATGAGAACACGATCAAAAAAATAGAAAATAACATCAGGGAAATTAAATGAAATGCACTTGGCCAGAAAAAACACTAAGCTGAAGAGCAAATAATGTTTTTAGTCATGTATAAACTATAAAAAAAATGTTCAATAGTATTGAATATTTTTGGAAGAAGCATTTATTGAACCTTGTTTATCAGCATAAGTGATATATAGCACTAATTGACATTTATTAAATAATTTTCTTATAATTTTCTACAATTGATAACAAAGTTCACCAATCTTCAACAATTATTAAGGATCTTCAACAATGTGAACAGTTAATGTACCTTTTTCAATATTGCTAGTCCATTTTCTTAGAATTTTTATTAAACTTTCTCAAAATTGAAAACAACAGTGATCACCAAACTTCCCCAACGTTCACCAAAAGTTCACCAATACTCAACAACACTGGGTTGAGCCTTGTTCTTCACCCTCCCAGTACGTTGATATTATTTTTCCTTTTATTATTTTGTTTATTCTCGTATTTGCATTAGCATTTTGTTGTTTAGTGTGCGGGTATGTCAGCCGCGGCGGGTGCAAAATCTAGAAAATTACATGCAAGCTGCGACACATTATGCGCGACGCGACAATAATATTTCTATTGGCGAAAAACTTCACACTTAATGTACTCTGTAAAGTGTCGCTAAACAGGAAAAAGACCAAATAACGAAGTCTGTAATACTCTTTAAGATAAAGGGAGATTTTGCGTTTTAAATGGCTTTAAAATTTGTAAAGATTTTTTGTAATGATTTCTATTTTTGTTGAAATAAATTGTAATTACAAATTGTATTCAGGAATATTTTATTTTTTCTTACTCAAGTATTTTATGGTTCTCTTAGGGTAATTATCCTATTTTTGATTTATAGCCTGTAGATGAGAATGGAAAAAATATATATAAGATATAGATTTGGTTATCATTTCAAAAATAATATTTAAGCTTGAGTAAAAATGTAAGAAGATCACAACCCAATAAAATAGAATTTATATGTTCAAGTACCTCAGATTTTTGATGAATAATTAAAACCTAAACTAAAGATTTCGAAAGTACTTTTTAAGGTAATCTTCGAATGTATTTTAAAATACCATTGGAAAGGGTGTTCGAAAAAAAATCAGCATAAAAAATATGGAGCAAGTCGAATTCAAACAGAGAAAACCTCGAAAGTAGTTGCATGTGTTGCACACCCCCGGATTTTTGTTGTTCTTTTTGGTTTTGCTTGGGATCGGCGGGTGTTGGTGGAGAGGGACGCTGGCCAGGAGGAGGGGCCAGCCAGCAGACGGAGACGGAGACGCCGACTAGTCAACGCTTTAAGGAATATGCCAGCAAATAATTAAAACATATTTAAAAATAGTTTGCCATATGGATGACGACGACGACGACGAAGACGCCTCTGCTGGCGAAGATGAGGGCCGGCTGGGTGACGTGGTCAGACGGGGACCACCCCCTGCTCCGCCCGCTCCTGCCCGGTGGCCCACTCCCACCCATGACAAAGCCAACAAAAAGCAAACAAATATTTGTCTGGCCGTCTACGTCTCTGTGCATTGACCGTACCGCTGCCGCACTTACGAAGCTTTAGAGATGCAGATACTCGTACTCGCAGATGCGTCCTAAACCATCTATGTCCATCCAATCCATTTGGACTTTGTCTCGCTTTCGCTGCCGTTGTCCCTCGTGCCAAGTTCAAAATTATATGCTTTGCACTTTTGGTTTTAGGCCCCCCTTTATTGTTTTTTATTTTTATTTTTTGTTCTCCTAAATACATTTTCAATTTGTACTTTTTGAGTTGCGTTTTGGGCCTGGCCAAAAATAGTTGCGCCAGGCCGGCAGCGCCTAATGTTATTGCTTTAGTCAAAGTGGCTAAAAAGTATCTGCCAAGTTGACTGGCTGTCTGAGTTTGTATCTGTATCTGTGTCCGTAGAGTGTGTATCTCTCTGCATCCATGTCTGATGATGTACCCCGTTCCTCCTGTTCCCAGATTCCTGTTGCGATGCCGCCCAGATTTATTTTCATTTTGATTATATGCCTATATGTATATTCGTACATATATTCGTATGTATATTTATGTATTTTTGGATCTTTTTGTTTGTGCGTGCGAAAACAGCTTACAAATGAAAAACGTACAATTTTCGACAGCAAACAAATTCCCGCTGTCTATGTAAAGTTTGTTGGGTCATTTATTAAAAGTTGCAGAGATGAAGCATGAGAATTTTGGGTTAAAATAAACGTAATATGCTGAATTTAATTAAGTAAACATAGGGTTCTTCAATAGAGTCCAGTAAAATGTACTTTTCTTGAGGAAAATTATTTTATTGAGATGTTTCTATAATTTACCCTTCAAGATCCACTCCGTTAAGCTTCAGTTTATAGTTAATCAACGTCACATCAAAGTAGGAATACATTAGGCCCATGCAATCGATCAATTATACTATCCAATAAGCAACAGACCCTCCCAACCCCCACCTCCACCTCCACCGCCACCTCGATGATTCGCATTTGACGCTGCACTTTGCGGAAATTGATTTAGAAAACATGTGGCGACGACATTTGGCGCCACTTCAAACACTGGCGGGGATCTCGAAGTGGCTGGAAAAATAACAGGGGCTGGCGGCCTATGAGTATTCGCTGAGCGTAGCTCGAATCGCGGCTCTGTGTAATGGCTAATAAATTACTTAGACAACGCAGAATTACAAATCGTTTTGATTAGCAATTAAAATCCAGAGAGAGAGAGAGAGATAGAGAAAAAAATCCATACAGCTGAGAACAAAGTCGAGTGCATCTGGGCCAGGCCGGCAAATCTCTTAATTACCTGACAACAGGTGCTGCTGCTGCTGGCTCGCTCTCGGCGATCGCTTATTAACTCATTATAAAAGCATTTCGGAGCAGTTCGATTTGCTTTGGCTGAGAAGCATTTCAATTGCCACCGACACTCGCACATTGCGAAATGCGTGTGCCGAGTGTCCGGCTGCTGCGACCTTCACTTGCTCCGTCAGCGGCAGAGGGTGACTCAAGCTAACGATTGTCAAAATATTATTACTATATATGTAGTTCTAGGAAGGGATTAATACACCCAATAACAGGTTGGGGGATTCATTGCAATATGAAGTAAACAGCAACACTTGAAGTTTTTCCAGTTAAAGACATTAATCAATCTCAAATGAGGTATTCATTTATGAAATTGAGGCGTAGGGTTGAATTTCCTCCTTTAAGAAATAATAATGCTTTAAATATAATTCAATGGATAAGAAGAAATTACAAATAAACCTTGAAAATAACTAATGTAATTAATAAGCTATATTTAATATTTTTTTTTGCAAATTCAACTCTTTTTGTAATTCTTCTTCCTTTTCTACGATTTATTTTTAGTTCTAAATCTATTAAATAAATATTATAATTAATAAGCTATGTATTATTTTTCCTTAAATCCAATTAATTTAGTAAAACTTCTGGCTTTTCTACGACTTATTTTTAGTTAAAAATCTATTAAAGTAAATAATTAATCTCATAAAACTAAAACCATTCTAAATATATATAAATTTTCAACTGACTCACCCCGATATACATTTCTAGAGGCCCCACGTCTGCTGCTGCTGCTGCCTCTGTGAGATGCAAATTTAATTCGCTAAATGATTTTGCCGGGTCTGGGCAGATATCTGGGAAACTTGTTTTGCGTGAGTATGCAATTAATGCCCGTCAGCCGTATATTCCATCTATCATAATTTTATTTAGTTAATGAGAATTTTTTCCGCCGATTCGCAGGTCTGTCGGTCTGTTGTCAGTGATGATGGCAACTGCAAATGTCACAAAAGTCACAAAAGCTAAGCCTAGTCATGGGGATTGAGTGCAGAGATGGAATGGCCTGGGCTGGGTCTTGGTCTTGGTCTCTAACGGAATGCAATGTGCGAAAATGCAGACCCTCTCTCTTATAATCATGTTACCATAATCGTACAGACTGTGGGTAGTTCCAAAGAAAATTCCTGGAGGAAACTCAACCCATGGTGGC
>JAEIHY010006624.1:0-14497 GCA_018904565.1 Drosophila tsacasi
TGCTCCGCCAGACCTGTGTCTCCCAGTGCCGCAAGATCCCGCGGGGCAGCAGCTCCCGTGGGCGCTGTGCCCCCAAGAAGGTCCAACTTACGGCCAAGCACTAAGTAGTGGCTTGAAGGAGATGACCCAAGGAAGCGTCACCCATTTTTCTAAAATTTGTGTTTTTTTTTCATGTGCGCTCAGTGCTCAGTGCTCAGTGGTGTCTTTGGAATTCAAAATGCCCATAAATATCTCATAATGTGGCAACAATAAAAATAAATATCATTTTATGGCAGACAATTTTTTCGCTAGCCAGCCATTGGCCATAAATTTCGGTGGAGTCCAGGGTCCTGAGTCCTCGGGCTCCTCGGGTGAGTGTGTGTCCTCGATCCGCCGCGATTCGGTCGCGTTTGCAAGGCGCCAAACGGCAGCGCGGAAGGTTCAATAAATTAAAATCGACTGCCATAAATTTCCATGTCAGTACATTAATTAAAAGGCCGTAATTCGCTTTGTCCCTGTCAGGTGTCCTTTGCATCCCACCACACACTATATACTCGTACAGTTATCCCGCTGGAAATGCTGTTCAATCAATGCAATTAAAAAGCACCAGGCCGAGTGCCTGGTTTTTTCCCCAAGAAATTACGAGAAATTAACGTCAAAAATTACAACCAAAAATTCAAAAGTCAGGGCATTCTTTGTTATTTTAAGCGATGATTGCCCCAGAAACAATTTGAAATATCGATTGCAACACTGAAATTGTACAAAGCTTAATATAAATATCTATATGTGCACCCATTATGCCGCCTATTTATCGGTAATTAAATCTATTTATTATTTAAAATATGCACAAAGTGGGCACAAAGCTGCACTTTATTTAAATGAAAGGAACAAAGAGCAAAAAGCGGGTTTTAATTGGCATAAATAATTAAAATACAGCCACTAAAAACCAATTTTAGACCACTTTTTGGGTGTCTAACTTAATTTATATAACACAAATATTTATTTATTTAAAATGTGTTAAATAAAATATAAATTTTCAAGACAGAACAACCCTAGAGGCAAACAAACAAAAAATGTGTTCAATCAGAGTAACCTTTGCATTCGAGTTGTCAAATTACAAATTTTCCTTGTTCCTGTCAGTGTCTAAAATAGGAAAATCCATTCCATTGCCGAGCTCAACGTGTACGGATCGACTCCAGGAAAAAAGGAAAAAGACGAAGATTATTTAAATTCCAGCAAAGAAGAGGATCATGCCACGACTGCCCGACAACAAGTCGGAGTCGCCGATACGCAAGCGGGAGCGCAGGGAGCGCTCACCGCGGCGGCGGGACACTCGTCGCAAGTATCGTCCGGGGCCCCGGGGCGACTCCTCCACCTCGGACGAGTCGGGGAGCAGCGATGGCTATACCAGTGAGTCGAGCGTCTCCAGCGATTACAGCACCTCATCCAGCGGCTCCTCGAGCCGCTCCAGCTCCTCGAGCTCTGGCTCCTCGACCAGCGGCAGCGAGGTGGGCCCCCGGCAGGAGCAAAAGGAGCGCTCCGAGATGCGGCGTGAGCGCTCCGAGATGCGACGCGAGCGCTCCTCCCGGCACTCGTGCTCCTGTCACCATCACCATCGACGTCATTATCGCCGTCATCACCGCCACCAGCCGCATCAGCGCTCACGTCATCGTCACAGCGGTGGCCATCGCCATGGCAGGACCAAGCGCCCGCGGAAGAGGCGCCACGGAGGTACGAAGAAGTCAGCCTCCCTATCCAATTCCATACCAATGGCAACTTCAACGCCCAAGGTTGGTGGGTTGGCGCCTTCAACTTCTGGGTCGGCTGCAAATGTTGCCGAGGGATTAATCAAAATACCGCAACCCATACCCAAGCCAGTGCCAGCGCCCATTGTGGCCACTTTGCCCACTGTGCCGAAGGATGCCGTTCAAGCTGCTGCTGCCGCCACTCCCGCTGCCCTTGCCGCCGCCGGCGCTGCCGCTCAGAAGCCCCGCCGCCTCTCACGCAAGCCACGTGTTAGCCGCTTCAGTGCCCAGCCCGCCGTGCCGGTGCAGTCCATTCAGATGACACCGACCAATCCCAACGTCAATACCTTCAACAACAGCAATACCCATGCCATCTTCGATTTGGGACCCAATTCCAGTGGCTCCAGTGGCAAGGCCAGTTCCACTGCCAAACCGACATCCTTGGGCCATGCCGAAGCCGTCGTCCCAGCAAGTAGCAGCAGCCATCCTCTGAAGAGCAAAGCCAGCACATCGAAGGCCATTGAGTCTCGCGGCAGCAAGACCGCAGCCCAGGCCAAGACAATGGAGTTGAAGCAACCAGCAAAGATTACTGTGAAGTCCGACACCAAGACGGATACAAAAATGAATCCAAAGACGGAGCTTCCCTTGGGCTCCCATGCTCACAGCAATGCGCACACCAATACTAGCACCAAAAGTAACACCAACAACCAAAATGCCCACTCCAATGCTCACACTAATGGTCACACCACAAAAAATAAAAACAATAACACCAATGCCCACACCAATGCCCACACCAATGCTCACACCAAGGACAACACCAATGCCCACACCAATACCCACACCAATGCCCACACCAATGCCCACACCAATGCCCACACCAATACCAATACCAATACCAATACTCATGCTAATGGACTCACCAATAACCACACCAATAATAACACCAAGAAACATACCAATTCTCACACCAACATTGCCCCTGGCAACATAAACTCCAAACTGCATGATAGTCCTCGCGATTTGCAGTACGTTAAAACCGGAAAAAACAAAATCTATGACATGTTCAACACCGATGACAACACCAATCATTCTTTCAACAATTCCTCGCCGAGGAAAATTATCAGCGACCCGCTGGCCAGGAACCCTGAGAAGCTGGCCAACGGCTCCGAGTACCAGACTTCCAATAGCAACAATGCCCACAATGTCTCGGCTAGTGCTCGACCCAGCAAAGGATCGTCCTCGGATAGGGACTCTGGCTCGGAATCGAACATGAGTGTGTGGAGCAGGCCAAACAATATGCGCGGTCGGAGGAACTACGACAACAATTACGATAACCAAAGATTTAATAATAACAACAACAACAACAACAATGAGGGCAACTTCTACAATCGCAATCGCTTTCGCGGCGGACGAGGATATGATCAAGGAGGAAGACCAGGATTCGACGGAGGCAACGGAAGAGGTGGCGTAGGAGGAGGTGGAAGATTCGGCGGTCGTGGCGGCGGAGGAGGAGGAAATTCGGGACCGCACTCTAACGCCCGTCCGCCTGTGAAGATCGTTCGTCTGCACATCAAGCATTTGTCCCCCCAGGTGACCAAGGACCACGTCACCGAGATTTTCGGACACTTTGGTCCCCTCACCGCCGTCGACTTCCCCATGGATCGCTATGGGGCCCGCCAGGGCCGCGGCTATGCCTTCGTCGAGTACATCCATCCGGCGGACTGTGCCAGTGCCATCAAGCACATGAACGGCGGCCAGATCGATGGCAAGCGGATTGTGGTCAACGCCTTCCAGGAGGACAGGCTGAAGGCACCGTGGCGCAACTATCGTCGCTTCTCGCCCGTTCGCTCTCGTCGTCGCAATTCGAATCGCTCTGGATCCCGTTCAGGATCTCGTGCCCGTTCCCGTTCCCGTTCCGGAACCCGTTCTCGTTCCCGTTCCCGAACCCGAAACCGTAGCCGATCCCGTTCCCGCTCCCGTTCCCGTTCCGGCATGCGCTACAAGTCGCGCTTCCGCACCCGTTCCCGTACCGATTCCCGTTCCCGTTCCCTACCACGCAGTCGCTCACGTTCCCGTAATGGCTCCTCGCCACGCTACTCAAACTATCAACGTCCAGGCTCCCGTAACAACAAGAGGGAGGAGGCGCCATACACATAAACCACAAGCTGATAAGGCGGCCGGATCAGGAGGAGAGCAGAACAAAAACATGGACAGGACAAAAGCCAGAAGAAGTTGCCAACGAAGTCAAGGAGATGAAGCGAAGACTCCCTTAGGAGACTTATTATAATGTAAAACCTCAAAAATTATACACTAAAAATCAACAAATAAATTCCATAAATCAAAGGGACAACTCAAACACACAAAAATTAATGGATTGATTATTTTTTGTTGGGATGTGTTGGGGTTATTATCATATCTGTACAGTGATTATTAAGCATATCAGAACTTGGCTAGAAATTGTAAACAAAGAAATAGCATATTTAAAATTAATTGCACCAAAAATAACATTAACAACCACAATACACTCATCCATGGCTTCACCAATACTTACACCAACACTTACTCCAATGTACAGACCATTTCTCCACAAAAAGTCAACACCAATAGCCACACTCACACTAATGTACATCACACACTCAACAACAATAACACCAATTCTTACAGCAACATTGCGCTGCAACACTCTCACCAACAACTACACCAATTCTTAAACCAACAATGCACCTGGCAGCTTGAACTCCATCTCGAATATTCATTCCAACAACAATAACTATACGTACGATACCAATGCCCACATATTCATAAAATAATATAAGAATAATAATAATTACCCTTGGAAAATAATACTACAAATTAAACCAAAGAAATATAACATAAACCCAGCAAGAATTTGAATTTTGTTTACCTTAAATTGTCAATTCAGAACCTTTATTCTTCGCTTGGTAAATGTCTGAAAAATCCTATTTTGTTTGTAGTTTCGGTCTGGGGAAAATGCGGCGCATCTAAATCCAATTTGTTTGAACGCGCCACCGTGTTGGGACGTTGGGACATTGGGAAAAAAATGCGGAAAATTCCGCGAGGGAGAGCTCGGAGCAGCCGCGAAAAACGTCAAGCTCGCTTTTCGTGGCATCATGTAAAACCCGCGATGCTTTCAATTTATTGGCATCAAAGGCAATTTAATTGTTTTGCGCCAGTGGCGGCGAACAGGTGGAACGAGCCAGCGGAACGGTCAGAACAGGTGAACAAACAAGGTGTGTGCCTCGCCTCGCCTCGCCTCCCCCCTCTCTGGAACTGGAGGATGTGCTCCAGGTGTGACACGACAAGGGAGATGCCATGCCACCGTTTTTCTACTCATTCTCATTCCCATTCCCACTCTCCCTTTTTTTTTTTATTTCGTTTCTTTCTTTTGTTGTTAAATGCCCGAAGGTAGTGCTGCCGCACACAATGGGCACTTTTAATTACGGATTTAGTGGGCGAAGGGGGGAGGGGTGAGGATGTCGGCGGTGGAATGTTAACATTACGCATACGCCACAAAGGCGTTAAGTAAACACACGTGCCACACGCGGCGTATACGTAATGTGAGCGCGGGAACCAGTTATTGCAACGATTTTGGGATTTCGAGCAACCAATTAAGTAACTGCTGCCCCTCAACAGGTGATGTGGGGGGTTGTTATTAATCCTAGGAAGCCTTTAGCGAATTGAATTTTCATTGAATTAAAATGTTTATGAATTAAATTAGGGGGTTAAGAGGTGCTAACTTCATTTTAGATATAGTTTCTGGCAAGAGAAATGAATTAGTAATTTATCTGCTACTTTTTTTATATTTATTTATAAATTAACGGGTAAGAAATCAATTAGTAACCCTAAAAAACCTTAAAAGAAATGCATTTTCGGTGAAAAAAAATAATTTTAAGCTAAAGAAAGGTGTTTTTAAGGAGCTAACTTCACCTTAAGTTCAGTTTATGTCAGGAAAAGGGGCCTAGTAATTTTGTTAATTGTATTTTTATTTAATTTAAATAATTAGCAAATGAAATATGTGGAATTAATTCCTTAGCGAGCTGCACTTTTAAGGAAATAAAATATTTATAAATTATATTAAGGTTTAAGTAGTATTTATTTGTATGCAAAATAAATTATTTAATTAATTTGTAACTCCCTTTCCAGATGCCCTCCCGTGCGCTGAGCGCCATGCAGAAGCTGACTGCCCTGGACTTTGACTACAACGAGATCGTCCGCGTGGAGGACTACAGCTTCTACGGACTGAGGCTCTCCAAGCTGAACCTAAAGGGCAACCGGCTGCAGGGCATGCCGGAGCACGCATTCGCCGGCCTGGAGGAGTGCCTCCAGGAGATCGATGTCTCGGAGAACGGACTGCGCACCTTCCCGCTGATGGCCCTGCGGAAGCTGGATCATCTCAGGATCCTGCGGCTCTCGAACAATCGGATACCCACGTTCTATGGCGACATTCAGCTGGCCACCAATAATGCCTCGGCGGCGGCCGCTGCTGTGGGCTCCTTTCAGTTGCCGTCATTGATTTTCCTGGACCTGAGCTCCAATCTGTTTGCCGAGATCGGTGACGACTGCTTCCGGGCCTTTCCGCAGCTGAAAACGCTGTCTTTTTATGCAAATCAAATTGAACTGGTGCAGCCGGAGGCCTTTAAGAGTCTCAGGGAGCTGATGTCGCTGGATATGTCGCACAATCGGATTGTGACACTGGATCCCAAGGTGTTTGAGCGGAACAAACGGCTGCAGACGGTGGACTTGAGTCACAATCACATCCATGCCATTGGCGGGGTCTTCTCCGATTTGCCGCAGCTGCGTGAGGTTTTCCTGAGCGAGAATAATATCCTAGAGCTGCCGGCGGATGCGTTTACCAACTCCACGAATGTGGATGTCATCTATCTGGAGGCCAATGCCATTGCCCACATCGATCCGAATGTTTTTAGCACGCTGGTGAATCTGGATCACCTGTACTTGAGGTCCAACTTCATACCGCTGCTGCCGGTGACGCTGTTCGACAAGAGCACGAAGCTCACCTCCTTGTCGCTGGACAACAATGAGATCCAGGATCTGGAGATTGGGATGTTCCGGAAGCTGGAGCACCTGAGGGAGGTGAGGCTGCACAACAATCGCATTCGGCGGGTGAGGAAGGGTGTGTTTGAGCCCCTGCCGGCCCTGCAGGAGTTGCATATCCAAAAGAACAGCATCGAGGACATTGAGCCGCAGGCCTTTCACACGCTCGAGAATATGCAGCACATTAATTTGCAGGATAACCAGCTGACTGTGCTGGAGGACATCTTCCCGGAGGACAACTCCTCGCTGCTGTCCGTCCAGCTGGAGGCCAACTATCTGCACAAGGTGCATCCGAGGACCTTTAGGCGTCAGGGCAAGGTGGAGATCATGTGGCTGAGGGACAATCAATTGGTGCGCGTGGAGAGATCCTTCTTTGCGGACACACCGCAGCTGGGCAGACTCTATCTGAGCGACAATCGCATCAGGGATATTGAGAAGGACACCTTTGCCAGCCTGCTGCATTTGCAATTCCTGGATCTAAGTGGGAACCAGCTGAGGCAGCTGCGCAGGGATTACTTTGCCCCCTTGCAGGGTCTCGAGGAGCTGAGCCTGGCCCGGAATCAGATCGAGGCCATCGAGGGCTATGCCTTTGCCAAGCTAAAGAACCTCAAGTCGCTGGATCTGTCCCACAATCCCCTCGTTCAGCTCACCAGGGATGTCTTCCTGGACGAACTGCCGCTAAATGTGCTGAGTTTGGCCAACTGTTCGCTGCGCAAGCTGGAACAGCACACCTTCAAGGCCCTGACCAATCTGAATGAGCTGAATCTGGAGCGAAATCAGCTGAATCCGGCGGATATCCAGAAGCTGGACATACCCAATCTGCGGCGTCTGCAGCTCTCGCACAACAACTTCAGCCACGTGGGCTTGGGTGGCACAGCCGGAGGCATTATGGCCGGAATGTTCGATCGCCTGCGCTCGCTCCAGCAGCTCTCGATGGCCAACTGTAGCCTGGGACAGATACCGGATCTGCTGTTCGCCAAGAACACCAACCTGGTGAGGCTGGATCTGTGCGACAATCGGCTGACGCAGATGAATAGGAACATTTTCAGTGGCCTGAATGTCTTCAAGGAGCTGAAGCTGTGTAGGAATCAACTGTCCGAGTTCCCCCACATAGCCCTGTACAACCTGAGCACTTTGGAGAGCCTCGACTTGGCAAGGAATCAACTTGCCTCCATAGACTTCTTCAAGCTGAGCGGCACCCTGAATCTGCGCCAGCTGATACTCAAGGAGAACAAGATCACCGCTTTGAGTGGCTTCAATGCGGTGAATCTCACCCAGCTGGACAGTGTGGATCTTAGTGGGAATCTTCTGTTGTCCCTGCCTGCCAATTTCCTGCGGCACTCCATCAATCTGCAGAAGGTGGACTTGTCCAGCAATCGTTTCCTGCAGATACCCTCCTCCGCACTATCAGACGTCTCCATACCGCGCTTGTCCTGGCTCAACTTGACGGGAAATCCGATTAACCGCATATATACCGTCAAGGAGGAGAGGTATCCGTATCTCAAGGAGCTGTACATCTGCCAGACGAACCTCTCCATTCTCACCTCCAAGGACTTTGAGGCCTTTCAGGCTCTGCAGCATCTGCATTTGGTGAACAACAGGATCACCAGGATCTCGCCGGGAGCCTTCAAGTCGCTTACGAATCTCCTGACCCTCGATCTGAGTGTCAACGAGCTGGAAATGCTGCCCAAGGAGCGGCTGCAGGGACTGAAGCTCCTCAGGATTCTCAATATCTCGCACAACACCCTCAAGGATCTGGAGGAGTTCAGCTCCGATCTGTCGGAGATGCAGACCCTGGACCTGAGCTTCAATCAGCTGGATCGCATCTCGAAGAAGACCTTCCGCAATCTGCACGGCCTGGTGGAGCTGCTGCTCATGGGCAACCGGATGACGGTGCTCTCGAACGATGCCTTCCGGTTCCTGCGGAAGCTCCATGTGCTCGATCTGCGCAAGAACTACTTTGAGCTGGTGCCCCTGGATCCCCTAAAGCCGCTGGAAACCAATCTGAGGACACTCAAGTTGGAGGGTAAGCGGAGAGCTACGTAAATTACTACGTAACATTTTTGTATAGGAAGTTATTCAATTTATTCAATACTTTTAGCTCTCTTCTGATGCATTTTGTTTATTTGATTGCATTTTTTATTGCAGAAAGCTTAGCAACAAACTATTTTCTTTATTTTTTGAATTTATATTGTTGAAATATAAGCATTACAATATTTTATGTTTATAAATAGATTTATGGAATAATATTTATATTGTGCCATGAAAGTAGGTTATTTCCGCGTCATGCATACTGATTTTGCATATCTATTTGAGATTTAAAAGCACTTTAATAAATATTATTGATTTCTTTCAATATAGAATATACATTCTTAGATATTTAAAATAAAATTAAGTCTGATTGTAGTTCCCTTTAAAATGAATAAAATTGTTTTATGCATTTTGTATAATTTTTTAAACAGAGTCTAGAAGTATGCAATGATTTTGCCTTTCCTTTTTACCCTTGTCTTTTTATCTAAAATTAGTAACAAAGTTACAGACTATTTAAGATATTTAAAATACTATCCAGTTTACGTTCAATTTTCTTTTTTTAAACGATTTAAGCATTTATTTTATTTTTACGAACTTAAATCCTTAAATAACAGTGTCTAAAAGTATACTATGATACATTTTCTTGTCCCTTTTTCCCTTCTCCCCCCTGTGTTATGGCCAATTTGGTACTCATTGCTTATTGCCTCGTGTGTGTGCTCGTTTCAGAGAATCCACTGCATTGCAGCTGCGATGCCCAAAAGCTCTGGGAATGGCTCCGGGATCATCGCAAATGGTCCCTGCCCGCGACGAGCGGCAGCGGCGGCGGCAGCGGGGTGACCCTGGGCGGGGGCCTCTCTGGCGGCGATGCCATTAATTACCTGAGGTGTGAACACCCCACGGAGCTGCGGGGCAAGGTGTTCGGCCGAATGGAGCCGCAGCAGTTCTGCGATGCCCCGCTAATACCCAAAATGGCCATCCAGGACATCCAGCCCTATTCGGTGGTCGTCTCCTGGCAGAGTCGCGACCATTTGGGACTCACCGGTTTCGAAATTGTTTACCACGCCACCGGTGACGGTCTGGCGCCTCCTGCCTCCGGTACGGAGCGAGACAGAAACGATCCGGAAAGGGAGCGGAATCGGAGCGAGCAGGAGCAGGAGCGGGAGCGGGAACGGGAGCGAGAGAGGGAGCGGGAAAGGGAAAGGGACCGAGAGCGTTTCCCCATAGCCACAGATGAGGTGAGTGAGGGGGAAAATGATCTAAATTAATTATAAAATAACATTTTGTAGTAACCCTTAAAAAAAGAGCGTCTTAAAGTATGCTTAGCCACCTTTTAGTTACCGAATTCATAAAGAATTGGTTAGTTTTTGAAGATGTTAAATTTTCTAACAAACTCTCGAACACCTTAGTGATTTCCAGAAGCTTGTCCCATTTATTTCTGTCCGATTCTGTACCCTGTAAAGTTTTTCTAGAAGTGCACACAAATTCAAAAGTAATTTGACAGTCGATGCCTGCTGGCTGATAGCCACGTGAATTTTCCTTTAATAAACGCTTAATCAAGAGCCGAACTGCCGCCACAGGCGCAAGGAGGATGCTCCACAGGATTTAGGGACGCAACACGCAGGGCGCAGGGCGCAGGACTTAGGCAGGGGCTTAGGTTGGACCCCATATTCGTTCAGGGACAGAGTTAAACCCTAAAAAAAAAATTAAGCTTATATTTCAAAAATGTTTTAAAAGTGTTAAACCAATCTTAGAGCTTCACTTGAAACTTTAAAATAGCATTCATAGTAAAGTTTTTAGGGAATTAATCAATATTTATATTTATATTTATATTTATATTTCATGATCCAAGTGCAAGCTGCGAGAATATACAAATTTCGGTTTCCCGAAGTTAGTTTTCTTTCTTGTTTTTATTTTGAAAACAAAGCTGGAGCTTTATTTATATAACTATGCATATTAAATATTATACACATTGAGGCCCTTTGCCTACAATTTAAGGTCTTAATGTCCCGGCCCTGGCGTGAATCCTGTCATAACTCCTGCTTATCCCCGGGAGCTTAGGCCACATCCTGTGCAGCCCTTTTGTCCGCATATCCGCTCTCCGCTCTCCGCAGTCCGCTTTCGAGACCAGGTGGTTCCGCCAATTACCCACTAACTCATCGATACTGTCCGCTCATTACAAGCAGCCCGGGGAGGGGGTTTCCCCGATACGATGGGCATCCCTGTGCCATGGCAAGCCCCTCTCCCCTTACCGTGCTCCACCGTACTCCAGCGATAAACCGCGAAAAGGACGCGGAAAGTCGAGGGCCGCAGGGAAAGTTTTTAATAAAGCTACAGCGACACGGCATGGACATGGACCTGGACACGGTCCTTCCTGGCTGATGAAAATGGAAATGACAATGGGCGATGACAATAACCGTGCTTAATTTATTCCACAGATCCATGGGAAGCGCCTCAATGGCTCCGCCAGCTCCACGAAGCTCACCCGGCTGAGTCCCAATACCCGCTATCACATCTGCGTCATCGGGAGCGGTAATTGGCTCTCGGAGCCGCTGGCCAATGCTCTTCAGCGGCTCCATGCCAACGAGTCGCTGCGCGAGGATGAGTCCTTGATGATGATGTCCGCGGGAGTGCCTCTGCCCGACTCCTACTCGCCGTACCAGCACCATCAGCAGCTCCAGCAGCAGCAGCAGCAGCAGCACCAGCATCATCAGCATCACCTTAATCTCAATCTAAATCAGGATCTCGACCTGGACCTGACCAACACCATAGCCACGGACAACGGTGCCCTCATGGAGGTGCTCAAGAACTCGCATATCTCGGCCTGCACGGACGTCCAGACGCTGGACTCGACGCCCAGCCTGGTAACGGATGAGAATGGCCTGTCCAGCAATGGATTCATCCACTCGATACTGACCCGGCGCCTGGGCCTCATTGTGGGCTGCTGCCTGGGCATCATTGTCTTCATCGTGATGATCTCCGTGCTGAGCTACGTGAAGCTGAAGAAGCAGCGGATTGAGAATGCCAAGCGACAGGCTGCCTTGCCCCCGGAATATATATCCTACAGGCACTTCTCCATACCCAACGAGGAGCTGACCAGGACGGCGGCCAATGCTGCCAATGCAGCGGCAGCGGCGGCTGCAGCAGCAGCAGCAGCGGCAGCGGCATCCTCCTCTTCGGCGTCGTCGTCCGCCATTGCGGCCAGTTCGCCGCACATGTCCAGTGTGCCCAGCGGCATCAGTGCGCACATTAGTGGGACCAGCCTGAGCACTGGCACGGGCACCACCAACACCACCACAGCCACCACGCCCATTGGTGGTGTGCCCATCCTTGGTGGTGGCGCTGGTGGTGGTGGTGGTGCCGCTGTGGTGGTGCCTCTGGGCAAGGCTGGCAGTCCCCTGGTGGGTCTCGTGGTGGACGCTGGCTCCGTGGAGCCAGCAAATGCCCATCTCGTGGGCAGCCACAATCATAGCCACAGCCATGCCGGCCACGCCCATGCACACGCCGCCGCCCACCGGCAGAATAACGGTTACATGGCAGCGGGCGTCGTCCTCAACACCAATCACCTGAGCGTGTGTTAGTCCCCCTCAAAGAAAAAGGTAAAAATAATACAAATAAAAGAAAAGCTAAGCAAAAATAAGCTAAATAAGAGAAATAAATACAAAGAAAGGAAAATAAATACATAAGAAACTAAGGAAAAATGAGAGAAGGTAGAGAAAGGAAGAAAGAAGAAAAGAAAGATGAAGAAAAGGAAGCAGAAGAGCAAGAATTAAACGGGGGAATTCCCAAAACAAGTCCTGGCTTCTTTCATATATCACTCACTTCACATTTAACATTAAACACTTAAAATTCAATCCAAAAATTAATAGGCATTTATTTAAAGATTTAAAATTATAGAACAAATATTTAATACATTTAATTTACAGTATTTATAAAAACAGAATTGATTTTACAGAAGATACCTTAAGCCAACTATTAAATTAAAGGCTTCCCAAAACTCAAGAGTTCTTTCAGCATTTATTTGTTAATTCTCTTCATTATCTTCTTAGAAAGATTAACTTTTACTTTTTAAGTTCTATAAAATAAAATTATTTTACATATTAATATTTTTTCTTTAAACTTTATTTATAATATAAAAATACAGAAAAGCCGGGAATTTATTAAGAAGAAGAAAAGAAATTCAAAACTTTGACTGGCTTTAAAAAACATGTCTAAAATAAATGACTAACTGAATTCTATAAAAATTTATAACAAATGCTTTATATAATTGTAATTTTAAAATATTTAAGAGATCTTACATTCAAACTCAACAAATTAAAATATTTTAATCATTTTTTGGTCATAATTATAATTTTATATTATTTGAAGGACAATTTTTTATAAATTTGTAATTGTTACAAAGGAACATTAATTTTCTGTTATTAAAAAATATTTTTTGTATAGGTGTTTTCTTTATTTACTTAAACTTAATTTGAAATCTTATTAGAAAAAGAATTTTTTATTTTTTAAAATTATAGAAATTCAAAGTAATAATTTCTATAATTTAATAATATTTAAAAATCCTTATTCCAATAAAAATCTAAATTACATTTTAAAAATTATTAAAATTATTATTATTAAATTTAAAAGACTTTTTCTGATCAATTTAAAAAACCTTACTTTCAATTTCAGTAATTAAAAAATTCTTAGGATAAATTACATTCAATTTTTATAATTTAATTTTTAAATCCTAACATTCAAGTCATATACTTTTATAATGTTGAAATATACATTTCTGTATAAAATGCTAAACCCTTAAAGGGACCTCACTTTAAATTTTCGTAATATAAACATTTTAAAGAGACTATTTTTTTTACCATTTTAAAATAAATAAAAGTTAAATACAATTTCAAAAGTTATAACTCTGGTCGTCATTAAATTTGCTTTCCAAAAATAGAAGCAAAAATAAATTGAATTTTAAGAGGATCTCTGGTCAAATGTGCGTTCATTTTTAAAGCTTTTAAATAATTAAATCGATGGCGTGATTTATGGGAATTTAAAGTGAATTAAGTGAACTCAACTCGGCCATCAGAAAAAATTAAATCAAATGCCCCCGCTCATATTTCATATTTCATATTTCAAATGGAGTCAAAAACTTTTACCAATCAGAGCCAAAAAGCTAAAACCAAAACCAAAACCCAAACCGAAGCCAAAGCATTTTTACGTTTTCAATGTGCCCAAAATGCATTTAACTACAAACAAAAAAAAAACCAATGAAAAACCCTCCCAAAAAAATGGGTAATGACGGAAATGTTAGGATATAGACAGTGAGTAAAAATCTAGGTTAGTGATAATCACGATGATGCGTTCAACGTTCGTTTAGTTATGACAATTCTGAAGGTAGGACACGGAGTCGCTCCATTTTGCAATGTAAATAATGTGGAATCAAAGCGAGGATAATGTTGCAGCTAAACTCTAAATCAAACTAAGCTCGATGGCTATCTATAAGATATATATATAAATAAATAAATATACTTGAATATATATATATATGTAACCTGTAATGGCAAAACACACACCAACATGATAATTTTTTTTTTTGTGAGCTAGACTTAGTGGAAAATGGAATAAGAAGCGAAGAGCGCCGAATTTTGTGGTGATTTTTTTTTTCTAGAAACATAAACTAGCATAAA
>JAEIHY010006626.1:0-14071 GCA_018904565.1 Drosophila tsacasi
TCAGACTACAACAACCTGTGCTCCAGCCGTAGTTCAGACTACAACAACCTGCTCTCCAGCCGCAGTTGTGACTACAACAACCTGCTCTCCAGCAGCTGCTCAGACTACAACAACCTGTGGCCCGGCTGAGACTACAACAACTTGCGGCCCGGCTGAGACTACAACAGCCTGCGTCCAGGCTGAGACAACGACACCCTGTGGTCCCGAGGTAACCACTGCCTGCAGCGGAAGCTCCGCCGCTAAGGCTCAGGTCTCCTCCATGAAGGTCCGCCCAGCTAGACCCATCCGTCCAGCCAAATTACCCCTGTCGGAGAACGCGCAACTGGCTGCTCCTCAGGCTCAGGAGCTGAGCATTGCCACCTACACTAAATATGTGTGTCGTAATAAGCCCGACGGCTTCATGTTGGCTTCGCTGAAGAGCTGCTCCGACTATTACGTCTGCCGCTACGGAAAGCCACTGCAGGTAAGCTGCGGCGACAAGTACTTCAATGCGCTTAAGGGAATCTGCGATCTGCCCGAGAACACCCGATGCGTGCAGCCCCAGGCCTAAGAAAAGAAGAGAAGCTCATACTTATCGGCATTCCTGATCTAACACCATTGGTTTGAGCACCTGACCCCACCTTGACTTGTTCGATCGTTTTAAAATATACTACTTTATACAATGTCGTAATATATGCAAAAGCTAATACAAGCTATAAAAATTGATATGATTTTAATTCAATTTTGAAAAAGGGTGTTACTACTACGAATTTGATAGCATAAAGCAGCAGCAACAAATTTGTCATACACTAATGTCCGCTGTATTCCTATTTTCGTATTGAGTGTGTTGGTTCATTTTTTGAAGGATTCCTAATATTTTTAACAAGGATATCCAGGACCTTCTCAAGAGTTTTAATAGGAAGGTGAGGCTAGGTAACACGGAACTAAGAAAAATTGCACAGACCTTCATGGGTTTACCTTCGGTAGGGTATTGGCTATCCTCATAGGCCACGAGATTGCAAGTGAGGTAATTGCTGGACATTTGGAAGGCCCTTATTCTAGGTTAATATGCGATATCGATGATAACATATAAAGGAAAAGTTGCTCTTCTACATCATCGACCACCTTGTTGATCTAGAGATACACTCTGCTTGTAACTTGCATTCCTAATTAGCTCTAAATAATGGTATTTTTGTGCCATTTGCGTACTCGTTTCATATAGAAAACCCGTATCTGGAAACAATATTTGACTCAAAGACACCTGGGCTTTCGACTCCTTTTAGTCCCCCACATCCCATTAAAGTCAAGATTTGAACCCAAAAGCTATGTGATACACAGCAGGCAGCAAAGCTGCCCACAATGCGCTTTAAGGCTTATCGAAGCTGGACCCTGCTGGGAAAAGTGGAGATAGTTTTGTCCTCGGATTAGATACCGATGTCTGTGCCTGCCCATAAAGTGCCTGCTTAATCCCAACGGCACTGCCTTTCCGGTGTTGTGCCGGCTGCTTACCGAAGGCTCATGTGCCACCCTGTTCAGCGAAGGAGCTCCTTTGCGTTAAATTAAAAACGTCAAGTCGACATACCTGAAAGAGTTTTCAGGGCTCCAGAGCGACTGGAAAAACTCGTAAATAACGCGACACATCACAAAGCAACAGAGGATGCCAAACTTCCTCTACTAGCGAAAAAAGGCATGACTTTCGGTTTTCATTTAGACTTTGCGTAGGAGGCAAGGAGGGAGAACTCGTAGCCGGCAGCCATTTGCCGAGACATGTTTGCAAATGGGAAGTACACAGGTTCACGGGGTGAAAGGAGAGATGCCTACTGGCTTTCCCAAAAGAACAGACACGCTAAGACCTCGGATTCCCAAGAGCCGTTAAAGGCTTAGGCGACAAATTTGCTCATGGCTGGGATCATTTAGAGGCGCCAACGATTTCCACCCCGACCCCCCGAGAAAGAACACAAATTTACCAGGCATTAGGATTGGCTCCAAATTTTAATGAGTACTATGGATATGACGGCGTAATCAAATTTTACTCCTTCCAAATGCTTTTCACGGACCCACCTGCAAAGAAAATGAAATATAGTTAATGTATGTACGAGATTACCCAGCCTTCAAGCTGTGCACATTGCAAATTTCGAAACGGCCGACATTCCCGCATTTAGGCCCTGCCAATGGGGGGCTTCAAATTGGATGCTGGCCTCATACGCACTGCAGGCGGCCGAATGCCAAACGGCAGTTCAAATAAACAAAGCACGAAAAATTTTGTAATAAAGCCAACACACACGGCAGTCCCCGTCCTCGGATGCCGCTTTTCTCTTGGCAACGGCACCCGACGCCGGGTGAGGCTCTGAAATGAAATCAGCTTTTTCCCCTTTGCACCTGCCCACTCGCACAACTGATGCGACTTTCCTCTCTTCGGCTCAAGAATTCAAATTAGAGTTTTGTTTACAATCGAGCCAAACAATCGAAGCCGGCGCGCCATCTCTTTGTGCAGTTATTGAATTGCGATAACCCTCCGCTCCAGCATCCAGGGGAAGCGGATGAAATTTTTATTGCCACCCCCTCGACTCCCAAGAATATTTCACTCACCTGGGGTTATGGCTGATGTGTTCCTTAAATCCTTCTGAAGCCTAGCAGGTGTACAGTCCGTAGGGCCAACAGGCTGGGCCGCACGGCCCGCACCCCTTTGGCCCGCCGCAGCACGAGTAGCTGCAGGGTCCCAGCGACAGGGCGCACGGTCCGCACCACGGGCCGCACCATGGTCCGCAGGGTCCCGAAGGACCGTAGCCATAGGGCCCACAGCCAAAGCCAAAGCTGCCACACATGATGGGTTTGTTTGGTGCCTTAAAGCAATTTTGTTACACTTTTAAACTCAAACTGATTATCACAAAGGGTTTCTCGAACACTCACCAAAACTTCACGGATATAGAAACTAAGGAAAAGCTTTAGGAGGAAATTTTGTTGGAAGTATTTTGCCAATGAATTTTTATTTAGAAACTTTCAGTCCTAGATGACACGACCTGAGAGCTCCTGATAAAAATTACTACTGAATTGTTCAGAAACTTAACATCACATGCGTGCCTTTCAGTTTGAAGTTTCGATCAGCGCCTGCTGATTGTTTTTCGTTAAATACAAAAAAGTTCTATAAAAATGTAAAGTTAATTATAGGTTTACTAAGAAATTGTTTATTATATATATAAGATTTAAAAAATGATTTGTTGAATAGTTTAAAGGGAATATTTTTGTCAAGAAAGAATACTATACATTCCATTTAATTCAGCAGAAGAATCAATTAAGTTATGTATGTTCTTTGATTATATAGAATCAAATACTCGATATGACTACGTAAATTTCCAGCAGAGTTACAGGAATAAATATATTAAGTAATAAACAAAATTGATAATGGCAATGCCTTTAAATACATTTTGAAACACCGCCTGAAACGGAAATAATACTAAATATGTCTTAAAGCACGACTCGAAAAGCAGCTTCGTGTGCTGTTAATGGGCGAACAACATTTTGAGATCCGACATTAAACTTGAATAATTAGCCAAAGGGCTTCCCTGATGAGGAAGATGAAGGAGTTGAGCGGGGCAGCCGCCGCAGATCCCATAAAAATCAACGAGTCGAAAGTGCCAAATTAAATAATATATTAACGAAATTGGGTCTTTAAATTTCCGAAATATAAACCGATGCCGGCTAAGGGAAAGTCGGCCAAAGCTCCAATTAAAGCCAACTCCGGGGCGGTAGAGGGTTCAACGAGCTCAGATTCGTTGGGATGAGGGTAACAGCTGCCGGGAACTCCACTCTCTGGGGATAAATTAGTGGTTTTGCCCTCTAATATAGTCATCGGGCCGAATGCCTCCGCCATTTGTCATCGCCACCCTCGTCGCCATCCCTTGCCGCACTGATTTAATATTTATTTTATTAATACGAAATTAACATAAAAAATTTGTCAAAATATTCTGACACTTGGCATTGGTATGCACCGCCTTCCCGGGGGTTGCAACTGGGACTTCACCTTTCTGGAGGGTGGCTTGTTATTATTTTGACACTTGCCAAACAATTGGCATGCGAAATGAAAACCCAGCTGCCTTAAAGAACAACAACTCCAGCGCCAAGACGCGGCGGCGCTGAACGAAAATTTTATTATGGAATTTCGTAAATTAAATATTTACTCGACAGCTGTGCGAAGGACTTAAGCGTGCCCGAACCCGGACCCGGGCCCAGGCGCCACCCGAAAGTGCGTAGAGCTCTGTCGGCGCGGCTGCTGTTGATTCAATATTGGGCTGAGGCAATAATTGAATTTAATAGCTGGCTGGGCAAATGCTTTAAAGTTTCCTCCTTCCTGGCGAGCGGGGAAATATGACGAGGCAGGATGCGTCTTTAAATCCCCGGCACAGATTCTTGTGTCACCATTCCCTCCGAAGGACATTCGATTACCCCTCCGATGAACTCTCTCACGGCATCAACTCACTCACCAGAAGCACATTTCGCCAACCAAAGTCAACAGCTAAATTGGGAGCCTTAAATTAAAAACAAAAGTAAATACCTCGGGAGGGAGCAGACAGCAGGAAGAGAAGGGAGCGGGAATGTCAGTGGCAGGACGAGTCGAAAAGAGCAGCGTAAACGCGCTGTACGTTGTGTCACTAATTCAGGTAATTTGTCACTTTATTTACATTTTAAATGAATGTTATTGTGGCCGTTGACGGTGGAGTAGACGGTGGGTGGTGGCCCGAAAGTGGGTGCTGGTGGGGTAGCTTCTGGTAAGGACAGTAAGTAACCCAGAGAAAACCAATTTCCATTTTCGCTTTGCGGGAAACGCAGCAAACGGCGAGGGCAAAGACAAATGACTGACTGAGGTGCGGGCCAAAGGACGAAACACAGACAGGACAGGCCCTACAAAACCCCTTTTTTGCTCTGTCCCCGTTCAAGTGTCGAAGCCGAAGGAAAGGCAAGTGAAAAGGACTCAGCCACGACCAAGAAATGCGATTAAAATTTGAACATTGAGGCGAAAGGCAAAAGACGTTTTGCGGTAACCGTCACGTAGGCCAGCGGGCAGGAGAACGGGGACGGGGACTGGGAAAGGGACGGGCTGAAGTCGTGGGTCCGTGCTTAATTTGAATGAAGTGGCAACATTGTTAATAGCCCGCATCTGCTCGAGTGGAGCGATCCCAGCCCTGGAACCCCAACCAGCTCTCAGGTGTGTTCGCCTCTAATGATTCTGTTTACCTTTGCATTTTATGTACACAGATCCTCGGTCAGAGAGTGAACATGTAACCAGGACCTGAGCAAATATTTGCTTTGACAAACATTGAGAAAGGAAGAGGTTCAGGAAGCACACAAGTCGAGCGAACAGCTAACTTTTTCATTTGGTTTAAAAATAAAATACTTTATAAAACTTATACCTATTATCACAGTAGTTCTATTTAGTTTGAAATTAATATTTTTAATCCAATCAAGTTATTTTCATATAAAAATCCAATTTCTTAGGCAAACAGATGGGAGGAAAAAATCAAATTTGAATTTAAGTGTGCAGAACCGGATTGTATTAATATTTCTTCAGCAAAATTAAATTATTTCTCCTTTCTTCGTGCAAATATTGGCAACTATTTGAGATGTTCCGCCTGTTCAGTGAATTATATCTTAAATTAGATGGCGGCACCTCGGCTCCTTTCAGGCTTCCAATTAGATGGCAAAAAAGAATTTACAACGGCCGCCCGCAAGTATGCAATGGAAAATTCAATCAGCCCGGTCTGAGCACCTCGTATCCTTCGCGCCGCGGCAAGGACTGCACATTGTGGCGCTTATGAGCCCTGCTGTCCCATAAATTTCGCCGGGAGCCAACACATCGCTGTCTCCGGCCACCTTTTCCCTGGCGTTCACCTTTTGTGGGCCCACAAATAAAAATAAACACACGTTCCTTTCTCGTGTTCATTGCCAAAACGTGTCTCGGGCGACGTTTCCCCTTCACTCTGATGGGAAACGGCAACCGCAGGGCCAGAAGGAGGAGTTATTTGAGCCTTCTTGGGGACCCGCGGTTTTTGTCAGGCCGAAGACAAAGAGTGCTCGCATCCGCAAAAATAGGTGAAGGGCAGAATGGGCGCATAAATATTTGAAACATATTTACCCTGCAATATTTTGCGCTGTCTTTTCTGTCCTCCCTCCAGCGGCCTCTCCTTAGCCGGCTGACCACGTAGGCTATCAATGTCCAATCTTCCGCACTCAACAATTCCGCCAGACCCAGGCTGAATTTATTTTATCTCGCTCATAATTTGCTTATTTTATTTGCTTTGATTTCTTCTGAAGTTCGCTTGAGTGATGGGAGAAGAAGCATTATGTAAATTCCCAAGTCGTTGCTTTAAACAAGTAAATATAGGGAATTCTATAAATATTAACTCAGTTTTTAAAGAGTACACAGCTTTAACAAGGTATTTTCGTAACCTTAAGTTGTGGCAGAGCGAAATCACTGCACCATGTCTGCCTTACATGCTCAGCTCTTCGCTTTTGCCGGGTGCGCTCGCATGTCTCTCGCTTATTGTTTATATTGTTTTAATTAATTTCATTTTGAGTTCTTGTCTTTGCCACAGACTCCGGGGAGAGGCTTCCGTGAAGTATTTTATGCTCACGTGCGCAGAAACGATATCACCAACTCTTGAGCCGAGTTGTGGGCCAAGTTGTGTGCCCTGTTAAGTGGTGAACGCTTCCCGACGCCACTTCTGCTCCCGCTCTTGCCCCTGCTCCTCTTTCAGTTCCCTTAGGCCTTTGGAATCGACGATGCCCGCCTGGCTGCCTTCCGGTCCTCGACTATGTTTGTGCAATGAAGCGTTGGGCTTTTATAACGCCAACAGTCAGCTAAGAGACTCCGGGATGAGCGGCCAGATGGGACGGGCGTAGTCAGTCATTGAGAAGCTGTAAAAAGCTGCAGGGAAATTCTTAATTTACAAAAAGGAACGAAAGAAAAACCCCTGCGTAATAAATGAAACGTAAAAGAGAAAGAGGACGAAACTTAACAACTCGCCAGGAGACGGGAGGGCGGTAAGGTAAGGTGACTCCGGCTCCTCGCCGGACAATCGCCGGAGTGCTTCAGTGCCCCCGACAGTTTTCGGTTTGGACAGACTTCATCTGGCTTTCCCCTTGGTCCTTGGTCCTGGGTCCTGGGTACCTTGGTTCTTGGCCACGCCACGCACTGAAAGCTTTCCGCTCCACTTGTCTGCTGCTTTGATTCTCACGGTTTTTTATTTGAATGCCTCTCATTCCCCCCCAGCAGCGAATGAAGGACGCTCCACCCCCGACTCACCTGCCCAAGCTGAGCAAAGCTGTATCTTTGAGATACTTAGATACGTATATATTTTAATGTGCGCTTTATCAACAGCTTTGGCTTGGCTCTATCTCGGACAGGGGCCCGGAGGATGGGTGGTCCAGGTGGATACATTCCTCTCCGAGAGGAGCCGATGGCTCGTGCTGTGCTTTTGTTGCCTCGGGCGAGGCACGTCAAGGGACTTTGCTCTTCGTCAGGAAAATCGCATGGTGGAAGTCAAATTTATTTCCATGACGTTCGGACTGCAGTTGGCAGGACTCTTTGTCAATGCGGCACCGTTACTACAGTCTATGTTTTGTTTGGCCCGCCGATTGATGAGCTCCTATCAGTCGGAGGAGAGGATAGGGCCTTACCTCACTGATTTAGGAAATTATAAACAGCCTTAGCTTTAAATAAAAATATCTTTAAATAGGATATTAAGTGCTAAATGGAAACTAGGCAGAACTACCTATTGAGCTTTTCTTGTTAATAAAGCGAAATAACTTTGATTATATGCAAGATTCACGAATCGAATGCCAGGAAACTGTGCTGCTCAAACGAAAAATTCCCGAAATCCTGTTATTAAATCCTTGCCACACTGTGGACCCTTTTCCCTTTCGACTGTCTAATTAAAAACTTCAAGGCGTTAAACCAGAAACATATGAGACAGAGCCTCGGCTGCCGAGCCGCCGCCTGTCAGAGCCGTCAAAAAAATGACATTTTGCTGGCTAATTACAATTTCAAATTAAATCACAAGTAATTAGCTGAAAGTCAAAGGCAAACATGGCGGCGGCGCACAAAGGCAGGGGCGAGTTTAGGAATTTGACAGCGTTTTATGATTTACAAACGCAATGAAAATTGTTGGCCTAATGGTCTGTTGTTCCTGCCTGACAGGTGGGTGGTGTTGTGGGGGTCGGATGGGGTCGCGCCCATCCATCGCGGCGCAGGAATATTTGCCTGCCAAATGAAAGACATTAACAGCAGGCAGTCGAAATGGGCAAAGCAGGCGACACATTAAAATACATTTTTAATGTTGATGCGAGCGGCGGGTGTGTGTGTGCTCCGCCCACATTCCGCCCGCGGAAACATTTTCTTCATTTTGCATTTGTTCCTTCTTCATTTTGCCGCCGTGTTTATTATTTATACATGTGTCTGTCTGCCCGTCCGGGTCTCTCTACCGTTGACTTTTGACGGTCCTGGTCCCGGAACCCCCTTTCTCGCAGCTCACATTCCCGCCGCCAGTCACTGACACAGCGTCCGTTAGAAATGTAATCAAAGTAATTACTTTTATTGCGATTTCGCCGTATGCTAATCAAGGGGATCGAATGGTCTGTCAGCCATTTCTGAGGGCGTTCTGCTCTTGAATTATTGTTATGGCTTTCATTTTAATGGTTTTTAATTTCCTAGTTGTGGGATCAACTATGACATATTTTTTCTAGCATTCAGAATGTTGTCCTGTTCGGCAGGAAGTTTAATTTGTTTCGTTACACGGGGATAACTTTTGTGTCAAAACGCTGTAAAGAAAATATCTGTAGTGAAGTTATACTTTCAGAGACTTCTTTCCCTATTTACTTGTTAAAAATGAAACCCCTAAGAAAATTGGTTTGTCGAAAGGTAGGTCTGAGCTTAAAATTCACCTGAATTATGTAAATGTGTCAGTAAATTTTGTAATTCTACCTAGACTAGTTGAAAATCGCCCAGTTAAATTGGTTTTCTTCCTAAAACCGATATGGAGAATTCCAATGATGCGAACGGGCTCCGCCAGCGGGGTTACTCTTTAGATTCAAGCCAGGGCAGCTCTACCACCGCGGATATTATTGCTGGCTTTAAGATGGGTCGCACAACCACTCTCGAGGCCGAGAGACGGGCGGCCCAGGCCGCCAAGGAGGCAAATGTGAAGCCGGCAAGACTGTATTTGCGCTCCACCTCTCGGGGGCTGCGACGGGCAGTTGATATCTACATGCCGCTCTTCAAGCAGGACACCAGCCCAGCCTGCTCCGAGGAAGAACAGGAGGACGATGTAGCGAGTCAGCCTGAAGTTCCTCAGACCCCGCCTGTTTCTCCTCAGGAAAAGGAAATTTCCTACAGAAGGGCCTTTCCTCACTTTCACCGCTTGGGCATGTGGAAATTAATGGACGAGTACTTAAATGGTTCATCTTCAAGAGTAAAGATGCCTTGTGAGTAGGAATTGTTGCTGGTACTGGAACCAAACTTGAACTTTGTATAGCCTTAGGTACCAGCAGCAGCACCAAGATCAACAATGGACATACGGGAAAGACGCACCTCTCCGGGAGCCAGATTCCCCAAAATCATCGCCAGCCCTTTCTCTCTGGTACTGGAACTAAGAGATCCTAGTATATGAGAATGGTTGTCTTCTCCTTCAGAGATTATTTCTAGTACAAATCAGTAGCAATTGCGGTTTGGTATCTTGAGCCAGATCTGTGCCCACAGACATGTACAAATTTTTGTTTTACGATTTAAATATATTATTAATGTTGTTAATACGATTCAAGTTTACAAAGACGGAGATTAAATCAGTGGATTTACTTTATTTTAGGGAGATCAAGTAAGAGATTGCACTCTACCAATGATTAGAAATCATGTTAAGCCCTTAGTGACTAAATAAAAAAGACAAATAAAATTAAATCTCTGATTTGAGATTGCACAACATTAAAGATCTTGTCTTTAAGGCACACCAAGATCTCGCTGCTATAAAATCCATGTTATCGCATCCATTTCCGCTTTCCTCAGCCAGGCAATGCCCGTTCCCCCGCCTCATCCTCACGCACATTTACATCCACATCCACATCCGCATCCGCTGGCTCACTTTGCCATACGCTTTGCATAACTTAGGGCGCAACAGGAAATGAATGAACACGCCCCAGCGACTGAAACGAAACGAAAAGTGGGAATAACATCGTCGCAGCGACAGCGACAACAAACAGAGTCGTGGCACAGTTTTTCCATGTACTCTCCTCCTCCCCTCCACCGATTTTCCTCCCCGTCGGCTAACACAAATTGCTCTTGTAATATCAATTTAAAGTAGCGCGCCAAAAATACCGCCCTAAAATATGCAAATTATTTTGTTGTCTTGATTTTTATTTACTCAGCTCGGCGAGAGATGGTGAATGAAAGCGGAGTGAAAATATTTATGTTGGCCATTTTCGGGGTTTCAACTAATTGTTTATGGAAGGAAATCAAGTCTTCGAATGAAGGCATACTGAGAGAAAATACTTGGCAAAATCAATTTCGCATAGCAATAAATGTTCAATATATATATTTTGATGTGCGAATAAAAGAGGCATTGTTTTTACGATTTATATTTGCTCTGGTAGCACTGCAGGACACCTTTGTTCGCTTAAGTTATAGATTTTCCACACTTGTGTGACCCAATGCAGCCGTGCAACTGATGCGTTTTTATCATTCGGAAAATAAGGAAAAGTTGAGGCCACAGAAGAACTTTTCATCTCGCCGGCGTAACTTTCTTAATATTTTGCTTTACTTTTCATCTCCTTCTCTCTGTTGTTTTTAGCCCCAACTCTCGCTCTTTTGCCTGCCTTTCCTGCGCCACATTTCCTTTGAACTTTATCTTTGTTGTTTGCCTTTTGTTATTGTTGCTGCATTAGGCTAAATTTGAGGGTATATGAATATTGTATATATCTCGGCGGCAGAAAATATTTTCAACTTTTGCAGCTTAACTTTATGCAAAGCATTCCGACTGTACCCTGGCACCCGCCCTCCGTCACCACAAAAAATTGGGAGCGCCAAAATTGTTTGTTACCTTTAAACAAATTGTCCCTTTTCCACGTGGCTGTGTGGGTGCTTGTGCGTATGAGTCCTAAGAGCAGCGGCAGCAACAACAACAATGAGGACACATTACAAAAATCCGGCTGAGCAGGATGTGCGCACTTTGAGCCTCTTTGTGGGTGGCTGTGGCGGGGGAGGGTCTTCGTTTTCCATATTTCCGTTGATATTTGTACTCAAAACTTTTCCAAGCTTTCCTTTTCTCCTATGAAAGTTTTTCTAAGAAAACAGGTGCTACTTGTGTGGTTTTATCAGTAACCGGCAATAACTTTCCCAGGCGAAATAGTAGTGGACATATTTATTGCGAAAAATATCGAGAAAGTAAAAAAGCCCTTTTGTACTTGGTAGAAGGGTAAAATAAGGAACCAACCGGAAATATTTGTGGCAAACATAAGATAAGCCTTTCTGACTACATCTTTCCTCTGTGTATTCCGGATCAACATCACCAGACGAGTCGATTCCACCATGAGGTCTTAGAGCAGTGGCATTTGGCAGCATATTTCTTATGCCCTTTAAAATGGTTTGAGTTTCGGTTGAATTAATCGACTTGTATGAATGTGTTTCGCCATCAATAGCCCATTCGATCTAGCCAAGTCCGCCTAAGTGTAGACTGGATAAAACTTTATAAATAATATATAAAGCAATCATGTTTCAGTAAAAAAATAATCTTATTTCTATAAGTATTTCCATGTCATAAAATATCTAATAAGCTTCTGTTATGATTAACCAAGTATATAACTTGTATCTGTGCCATTTTTATTACAGATAGCACATATTCATTTGAATGATTTTGTTGTCTGATAATTATCAGAATTATAATTATTTTTAATATTTACTTGAAAACCAAAATATTTTCTTTAATCGCCAAGCTAAGTCTGATCAATTTTGCTTTGATGCCTTCGGTTTATTGATGTGTTTTGGGGGGCTTTCCCATGTGGATTTATTATGTTTTTTTTTTTTGACCATGACCGACTTTTCCTCTTCCTGATGCTGGGGTCCAAGTCTGCTATAATGAAAAGCGCATTCCTATTAATATACTGTAAGGATTGAGGAAGAAGGGCCAAGTGGAAATATGTTGAGTAACCTCGGTCTTTCGTAGTAAAATTACAATTAAATTCACATAAAATAAAATATCTTGCGGTGCTTTTTATGTGTGAGCTTGTAATATAAATCCTTTGGCTAATGGGGCCACACACACACAGCGGGCGGAAAAGCCCCAAATGCTCGCAGCAGGCGGTCCGCTTCGTGCCCGAAAAGGAGTCAGGACCCTCAGAAAAAAGAAAAAAACGGGAGGCACCGCAAGGACCACGGATGAATCTGAGAGCGTTTCGGTGGTTACGAGCTACAGGCACGGACTCAAACAAGGGTTAAGCATGGCGCTCTTATGGAGCTTCTAATGAACAAAGTCAGCGTCTGCGTTTGTGCATGCGAATGAGGAGCCGTGCCACCAGGTACGGACCTCGTCCTGTCAGCAACAAAAGTGTTCCTGGGCACAGTGGATAAAAATCAATTCTACTTTTCGTATTTCGTACGAGAAAGAAGCTAAGGCAAACTTAATTTTAAGTAATTATTTGTAAGGAAATAACACTTAAAACCTATTTTGAAAGAAGAAAGGCAACTGGAAGAAGGCTTTGGGGGTTTCTGGAGGTTCATAGAAGACCTTACAAAAAATCATAACAATGTAGCGCTCGATATTATTTCTGAGCTACCTAATCTTAATTTTTTTTTAGATATATGCTTGAGATATTTTTATAAAACATAGATACAATGTGCTTTGTCGTCGAATTAGTTCTTCAGAAAAATATGCATCCTTCTTATGTGATTAAGCGAAAATCCGCCTTTATGTCATTGGATTTACGCAGTAAAGAATAAAGATAAAGGAATGGGAAACAGCAGAGTAGCAAGTAAAATGGTACCTGAATTTAATAAGATTAGATAAAGAAGTTTTGAGAATATTTTGAAGGACAATTGAAAATTATGATTATGAACCTTTTCTTTTATTATAAATTAAATGAAATAACAGCTGAATATGTTACATACATTTTTTTTGCGACGAAAAAAAGCATAGTTGTAGTATTTACTTCATAGTTCAGCCTAACTATAGGTTCGAAAGGGACCCCCTTTAGCATTAATGAACTCGTTACGTTCCAATTTGACCAGGCTCTGGCCCCAGGCCGCGTTGAATGCAAATAACCTTTTAATAATAAGCCCGAAGCTCGAACCGAACCGGTCGCAGTTTTCATTATCAGACATTTCCGCGCCACTCAGACATGGACAGACGGTGGCAATTCAGCTTAATGTGCATTTAAGTAAATAATTGAAATTTATTACATTTCGCAGGGCCCTCTCGGAGGTGCACAAAGCGAGCGAAGACGAAAAGCGCAGCTCGATGAAATGATTGTGATGGCATCCACTGATTTCGCGACCGCGGCTGGTCGCAGTTAATTGCATAAACCCGTAATTGGAGGCAATTCCAGCTTGAAGTCCAGGGAACTCGCCTGGAAATTGTGCTTAACCATTTAAAGTGCACAAAGGAGGCCACGCCGCAAGGCGGCACAAAGGAACGCTGGAGCCGGCCGAAGGGTTACGAGTTCCGAGCTGGGCCCTGCGACTGTAGCATTTGTTGTTTTCCTTTCATTTTTTTTTCTTTTTGGTTTTTGGCAGGTCTAATTAAGGTCACGTGACCCGGCCTGCACTCGAGCCCCTCCCGCTGTGCGGCCATGCATGCTCCCGGAAAATGTTCTCGCATCAAATGCAGCTTTTCGGCCAAAAAGAAATCCAGAGTCTCGACGCATGTTCACGCACATTTGCCCAGAGACGACATCTGCGAGGGGAGGCCGAGGACCGGGCAATTATCAAGCGCCCAAATCAGCATGCCGGGCCCAACTCCCCCCAACCAACCTCCCAGGCAACCCATCAAAGCAAAGTTTTTCCAGGCAAAAGGAAAGCGAACGAACGAAACTTAACAGAGGCAAATTACGCACACGA
>JAEIHY010006632.1:0-15380 GCA_018904565.1 Drosophila tsacasi
CAGGAGCAGGAGCAGGAGCAGGAGCAGGAGCAGGAGCAGGAGCAGGAGCAGGAGCAGGAGTTCAATGTGGCATACAGAAAGGGCGCACATGTGTAGAAATGCTTTATGGGGGGGTTGAGCCTGGCCAGGATTGGGGTATGGGCGGTGCTCCTGTGCCTGTGCCGAGCCTGTGCCTGTGTGTGCTCAACTCACTAAGCTTACTTAAGCATTTTTGCCCCGGCCTTCGCCTCGACTTCGATGTCAGTCGCAATCTCAGTCTCAGTCTCAGTCGGCGGCCAAAATCGCGTCGATAAAGTTGTGCCTTTGCTCCTTGACTGGTTGGATCTACCTTCTGTACTGCCCCCCTCGAGTTCCAAGTTTCAGCTCCTGCTTCAATTTCGCGTGAATTGTGTGTTGAGACTGACAGCCCAGGAATGAAGGAGGAGGAGGACACTTTTTCGGAAATGGAAAAGGGGCGAGAGTGAGGTTCAAGTCGAGCAAGTTTTTCTTGTCTCGTCTGGCCAGAAATTAGGTGAATTGATTAAGAGAGAGTCGAGGTCCCAGTTCTGGTCTTGAAAATAACATTTAAATGAGAGGGAAGCCCTCTTTATGGGCACTCTCCCACCATATGCTCAACCTGCCTCAATCTAAAAATATTCCCTTGGCCCGCATTGCTCATACGCCCCATGTGTGTGTGTGTGTGCCGGGTGGGTGCCATTGGACTCATTATGGGCGACGTTAATTGACAGGACAGGATACCCACATAGATTTTCATAATTTTTGTTATTAGATAAACACACACAGCTACGCACGCATATATTCACACACAAAATTAGCAGTCAGGCGGAGGCTGGGGTCATCTGCTGGCTGCTGCATATTTTATTAGATTTGCGCTTAACCCGGGGTCGTCTCTGCCACCTCTACCCCCCGTCCCTTGCTATTTACCTACACTCCTTGGACTGCTCGCACCCTTGCTGGTGGGGACGAACACGAAAGCGAACACGAACCCCAACGGAGTTTATTTCGCCTCGCTTTGACCTCGGCTTAACGATTTTGCTTTGTCATTTGGTCGTTTAATTATGTGCATGGAAATTTATGTGCGACTCCTTGACTTTAAATGAAGTGTAAGGACCATTGGCAATCCTTTTCCGCCGCCGCCAGCTGTTGGCATCGACCCCGACCTTGGACCTACACTTGGATCTGGACCTGGCTACCCCGCACCCCCGCAGGTTATTTATGGTCCAGTCGAGTCTGATAATAAAGAGAAGGAGCAGAGAGTAGAGAGTAGAGAGTAGGGAGAAGGGGGTAGAGACTACAGAGAAGAGAGTAGAGTGTATAGAGTAGAGAGAAGAGAGAAGAGTGTAGAAAGCAGAGGGTAGAGAGTGGAAAATGGAGAATGCAGAGTCAAAAGAGGAGCCAAGGATTAGAGGGAGCTGGAGGAGTCGGAATGGAGGCTGATTAAATTTTGTATTAGCTCAATAAATTTGCAACCAGGCAAAGAAGTATAAAAATGCCCTGTGACACGCAAATGGACGTCGCTTAACCCGCCACTGGCCGTTGTCATATTTCAGGACAACCCACCACCCACTACCAGCCACAGCCACAGCCATAGCCAGTTCCCCAGCCCCATTCCCATCCCCATCCTCCACACCCACCCAGCAGACACTCGCAAATACAGAGGGAGCCGGAGCACACAGGCAGCAGGAGCAGTCTTGTATCCATTGTGGTTGGACTCTAATTTATGTCGCTGGTAATTTGCCAGAGATTTCTGCGTTGGTTGGAGGACGGAGGATGGGGCATGGACTTTGGAAGGGTTGCCCTGGTCTAATGGTTGATGGGCTATGGCTGAGACCCAGGACCTTTGCATATGATGAGTAAGCAATGATCCAGATGGAGTCGGCGATTAGCCACTGACTGCTTAGAGGCGATACCTTAATGGCGGGGACGGGCTAGATAAGGATGATGGAATAATGACTTTTCAAAAGGATTATTCCGGAAGGGTTCTCGGGCCTACATACGAATGAAGTGCGGTTAATGGGGGGAAAGTCAAGAGGCGGATATAAGACATATGCTAGGCCTTGATAAGGCTGCTTATGGGAGATTTAACAAGAACTCAACCTTCATTGCTTTCCAGTCGTAGAAACTATATATCCTATAAGGAAGCTTTGGTAGAACATTTTCAATCAAGGAATTAAGTAAACCCATAGCTAGGACACCTTCGGTCAAGCTTAATCATGCGATTCCAAGCCCCCGGGGGGAAGGCTCCTTCCTAAACCATTCGTTAATGACACAAGTTAACCAAAGCGTTTTGCTACCCACGGGAATGTGATGCGGGTGTAATCGATAGGATCACCAGGAACACTTACTCAGGACAATCTGCTCGGGGGGGCCTCTCCTCTTCGCTGTTCACTCCTCCCCTAGAACCAGAGTCAGCATCGGAATCAGGGCCAGCAATCGGCGCCCTCTAATCTAGTCTTTTCAATTTGCAACTCTCTCAATTGCATTTCACTTTCCGCCCCACGTTTTTACAGCTCGTCGTCGCTGATTTTATTTATTGCCCTTCACTTTCCCATGTTTGCTTTTGGTCCGGAGTCCGGGAACATTTATCACAGCCTTGCAGCAGGACGAGGGATGGATGGATGGACGGATAGACGGACGCTGGTTGATTCGTGGACTCCAATTTAAGCTTCTGAATGGAAAATGCTAAATCGGGCAACTGGGATATATACTATACATATGTATGTATGTGTGGGAGCAGAAGGACATTTCCTCCTCCTAATGCCAAACTCCAGTGGTCATGTTGGCCCCGCGTTAATTACGCGACTTTTGCTGCGGTCGCCTATTTGCTGATTGCATGACAGCGTCAACGCTGGCCAAGGCACGCACGACTTGCGCCCTTCTGTGGCGGCCGCATCCTGGCTCATCCGCATCCCTCCCACGTTCCACTGCCCCCCCCTCTCCCACTGCCCAATCCGAGTGCTCAGCCTGGGGCTCAGCTCAGCTCATCTGCAATGCTCGCATCGCTCGCAGAGCCGAGTTAGTCACGCCAATTTTATTGCATTCCTGTTCCTGTTTCTGTTTCTGTTGCTGTTTCTCCTGCTCCTGCTCCTGTTCATGCTCCTGCTTCTGGTCATGCTCGTGCTGCTTCTCCAGCGTGCCTGTGGACATGGGCTTTGGGTTGGACCGGGGGCGTGGTCACCGCCATTCACGACTATCAGTCGCAACAATGGCGTTGGCAGTTTTCGGATTTCAAGCGGAACAATTAAGTTAACGATCTGCGGACGAGGGCTGAGCGGCAAAGAGCAAAGTGCGCCTACACCAGGCACTCGCCACCCATCACCCAACACCCACCGCCACCTAGGGGGCAGGAGTCAGTCCTGGGGGGCGTGGCAGTGAAGTGGGAACGTGTTAAGCCGGCCACATCGCAGAGCCACTGGCCGCTGGACACGAATGTTGGCGACAATTGCACGTCCCTGTTGCTGGCCACATCCTTTTCCTTTGACTTTAAGTCTTTAAGGGGAGACTCTCAGCCTCCGGGCGGAAGCGGAAGTGGAAGTGGCAGAGGAAGCAGTGGTGGAAGTGGCAGAGGAAGAGATGGTGGAGTGGAAGTGGAAGCGGAAGACTGCCCTTCAATTAGCCAAAAAAAAAAAGGAAAAAAACCTGATTAAGTGAATAGGCCATCTAATGTGGCCGGCCAGGAGCTTCCTCCAAATGCAAATGTCAATGCAAACACAGGGAGAACCAAGAGCTCCCACAAAGAGGGAGAGAAAAAAGAAATGTCCTAAGCCGGACAATTGCTTTTTTTCTGTTTAACTTTGGCCACTCCCCTTTTCCCCCCTGGCTCAGGGACTCAGACTTGGATTCAGATTCGGATACTGATTCAGATTCCCACTCGGACTTCGACTCGGACTCGGACTCGGAGTCGGCACTCGAAGTTCTCCTTCTTATGCCCCGGTCGAGGAGGGACTTGAAAGTAAACAAAGTTTTAATTTCCTTCAATGATTTCTCTGGGCATTTGTTTTAGCCCCGACCAGGAGTGGCTCCACTTCCAGGCGGAGGACCGGGGCTATTGCCGGCCTCATAATCAAGTTAGATAAATCTAAATCCTTTGCGATAAGCGGCTAAAGAATAGCCTAGATCCCGCTCGCTCCCAAGGACCCGAACCCGAACCCGAACCTGAACCCAGACCCAGTCCCAGTCGCAACCCAACGACGTCTCCATCAAAGTTGCTCCGTCTGCTCGACTGCAAGGCTAAATGGGTTAGGCGAAGCCTGGGGGTTGCTTGCCCGGGATATTCGGTGTGGACTCCGGACTGCGGACTTCGGACTGGGGGCTGAATGGCTCCGGCTACGAATTAGAGTGCCACAGTCGGGCGAGTGAATAGAATTTGTAATTTCCGTTTTCGTTTTGTATGCTAACCCGCCAGGCAGCCACCCCGTCACCCATCCCCTCCCCCCTTGCAACACACACACACTTAAAGCGCTCCACAATGAAACTGTAGCCGAGAACCGATGTTGCAGCCACCAGCTCCGGCCTTCGAGCAGTTCAATTGGTTTCAGTTTCGGTCTGGCCGGGGAATGGGTCTGCGTGGAATACTTATGACGATGACTAAACACTCTGCTGACCATGTTTGCGATTGCATTTAAAGATGAGAGGCCATTGAGAAACCGTTTTCCATTTGGGACCGACAGCAAAGGGGAAAGAAGACAGACAGACAGACAGACGGACTGAGAGAGCGGAGTGGGGAGACCGCAAGGATCCAGGATTCAGGTGTCGCCGGATTTACTAGCAGCTAGACTAGACCTCACCTGACTGGCAAATAACATAAATAAATAAATTTGCACCCACCTGGAGTTGGTCCTCCGGCTATTGCCGCGCCTAGTTGCCCTTCCGCCGTTTCCGGCGACGCCGCCATGCCACATGTCCCAGGAGCTGGGCCAGCCGGTTGGCCAGGAGCCGCACATGACGCCACTCCGCACAACTGGCCACCGCTATCAAAAGCATCGAGTTGAGGCCCAGCGCCAGCGATGCCGCCGAGCTGCCCAGGTTGCCCTTGGTCAACTGATCGGAGCAGCGGCCAATCGAGTCAATGTCCAGCTCGGACATCACCCGACCGTTGACCTCCAGCGGCGAGATGCAGTAGTTCTTCTGCAGGAAGTCGCTCAGATTGTGGGCGCCCTCGGCCAGCGGGCCGTCCAGCAGCGTGTGGATGTGGCAGCCGCAGGGGAAGTGATTGCTCACCAACTGCAGATGCTCCACCCCGTCGACGATGATGGCGTTCGGGTCGGGCGTCTCCAGGACATGGTTGCCAAAGAACTTCAGATGCTTGATGGCCGCCGTGCTGGTGAAGTTGAGCTCCTCGATTGAGTCGATCTTGTTGTTGAGCACCTGCAGCGTCTCCACCTGGGTGAGGCCGGTGAAGGCGTCCGCGCAGATCACGCCGAGATCGGATTCCTGCAGCGTTAGCAGCAGGACATTGGACAAGCCGCGAAAGGTGAAGGGCGCCACCTCCTTGAGGTCCATGTAGGCGAGCTTCAGCAGGCCGACGGTGTCCATGCCGAAGAAGGCGTCCTGCTCGATGCTCCGTATGCCCGATGGCAGGATCAGGTGGCCGACGTTCGTGAGGCTGGAAAAGGCCGAGCTGTCGATGCGAATGAGCGGATTGTTGGTCAGCAGGATCAGCTTGATGTTCGAAGTGCCCGCAAAGGCATTGCCCTCGATCCGCTGGATCTGGTTGTGGCTCAGCAGGATGGTGGAGAGATTCTGCAGGCCGGCGAACGCAAACTGGGCCACCGTCTGCAGCGGCGTATACTGAATGGAGAGCTCCTTCAGCCGGGGCAGTCCGCGGAAGGCGAACTGCTTGATGCGCGTTATGTTGTTACCGTCCAGCGATAGCTTCTTGAGTGCCCGCAAGCCGGCGAACGAGTCCGGCTTGATGATCGGGAAGTTGTTCTTGGTCAGCGCCAGGTTCTCCACCGTCGCGGGCAGCTGGCGCAGGGGGATCTGCTCGAGGCCGCCCGTGTTACACAGCACCTGGAGGGAGGGAGGTAGATAAAAGAGATAAATTAATGGGAATTCTAAGCGATTTTTAAAGAGATTTTAAAGATTTCATTTCCCTAAGAGTGTGCAGAGTTTTTATAGAAAATCATGTTAAGAGATTTCAATAAGCGAGGAAATCAAGGACCCTGTGATCATTACTTCTCCGAAATACGCGAGCATTGTTAATGAACAATAAGAAGAACTAAGATATAAAAAACCCAAATTATATATAATTGCTATTAGAAGTTGATCATATAATGGGGGTTTCTTCTATGTATAGTAGAATTCGGTTATAACGAAAGGAAAACTTAATGCCTTGGTTGGTCCCCATAAAAAGTGTTCTATAGAAAGTATTATCGGTTAGTGCGTCTTCCGGGTATAATTACGCTTCCCCGAGAGTCGCTATAACCGGATTCTACTGTACTAACTGTACCTACTGTAAAATTATATCTTGTTTAGATACAAGTTGCCACGATATTCACAGATTCAAATACCTGACTAACTCAAGTCTGTGAGCAACTCCTTGTGGAGTTTTGCATACACCTTCGCCAGCATCAAACCATTGTGTTGTCTATAATTCTGAACTTCCCCTTCCATTCCCCCCTTCCCCTTGGGTCGGTCACCTTTTGATGTGACATCCATTCAACCGTCACCGCCACCGCCGTCGCAGGTTGGTGCCGCTCCCCCCATAGATTGTCTTTGTCTGCGGACTCATCAAAGGTTTTCGCTCTTAATCAGTTTGTGTTTTCTTGCTTTATGACATTGCCACGACTCCTCCTGCCTCCTGTCTCCTGCTTCCATCCTCCACGTCCTCCCCGTGGGCGCCATTGATACCTCCGTCATGGCAACTGACAGCCGTTGGGCAATCAGATCAGACGCCATTCGTAGGCGGGCCTCGAGATCCCAGCTGAGTCGGAGGATGGACGTGGAGTGGAGTCGACGAGGATGGACGTGGAGCGGAGGAGTGCGACTTCGTTTGATGCGTGGCGCGAAAATTGAATTTGTGGCTTTATTGCTGAAAATAAAATTAAATCGAATTCTTTTTTCGTCGTCGTCGTCGGTGCGTCGGAGTCCCCCAGTCCCGGGCCGCGGGTTTTGGGTGACTTTTCCCTCCCCCTCCCCCTTTGTCTAGCATTGTTTTGTCGCCCATCTTTTCGTCTTCGTTGGCGTCTTTGGCCATTCTGCTTTCTGCCTTCATTTTTTTTTCTTTTATTTTTTATAACTATTATGTGCTGATGTGTGCGTTTTCCGGCCAAGTATTTTCCGCTGCACCTGGAGAAAAGGGAGAGTTCGGTGAAAGTAGAGGAGTAGAAATCTCTGGAGTTATGTAGCAGAGAGGTTAGGGAACTCATTATAGAAACATGTAAATAAGATTGAGATTCATTTGGAATACATTTCATGTATTTTTAAATTAAATTTTAATACAATATTTTAAGCATCCTAAGGAGATGCTTGACTTGCATCCTTATTTGAACTGGAGTTTTTGCCAACCAATTATTTCAATTATTTCAACTTAAGGCTTGGGAATTTCTAGTGTTTATTTATAATATTTAGTATTATATATATTTATGTATATATTCCTTGATTTCTTTTCTTTTGCTGTTCTTTTCCTGTAACTGTTTTCCTGTAACTGTTCTTCTGTCCACTTCCTTATCCAAAGGTGGCCAAGTAACTGTGCATAACTGTCCATCGCTTGTCACGTTTCTCTTGACCCCGCCCGAGAGTGTCCTTTTTCCTGGTCACCCCCAAACCCAATTCAAAGAAAAAAAAAACAAAAAATAGAAAAAGAAAAGAAAACCCAGCTTGGCTGCACTTCTTGCGTAACATTTGCACAATTTTCATACGCTTCACCTTTTTAAATGAACGAATTAAAAGTTTCCTTTCTTTCGGCATTCACTCTCGCCTCCTGCCCCGGATTCTTGGCTCGCCGGAATTGTTATTGTTGCCTCAGTTCCGTTACGTTCTGTTTCTGTTTCTGCCTTTGGTCCAGGTTCAGGTCCTGGTCCTGGTCCCGCTCCTGCTCCTGCTCCTGCTCCAGCTTCTGTTTCTGAGTCTGGTTCTGTTTCGGCTCTGTTCTGTTCCGTTTCGGTGGCGTTGTTCGATTTAAGGAAATTTCGTTGTCGTGCATTTACAGTCGCGAGAAGTCGGGGCGACACGGTTAAAAAGTCCTTGTTCGCTGAACTTTAACTGGCACTGTGAGAGGGGAGAGAGGTAAGGGGTATGGGGAGCAAAAGGACACGAAGAATGGAGGGCGCCCAGGCTGACCCCAAAAAGTGTGCTACACTTTTGTTACCTTTTCGGGGCCTGAACTAATTTCGCATCTTAAATACAGTCAACTGTGGCGAAAGGATGCAGCGGACAGAGCGGGAGCAGGACAGGATCTTGGAACTAAAGAGTAACCAGAATGGAGAACGAGAACAAGAACGAGAGAGCTGAGTAAATCATTGCATTGTCCATAATCTGGAATAATGAAATCACTTAAGTTCTCAATTTGCTGGAAATGACGATGCCAAGTTCCCACTGGCAATAAGGATGCGCATTAAGCGTGCTCCAAAACTCTCGCGGGACACAATTGAATTGCGGGCTACACACAAAAATGTGCGGGGCCCAAAACTGGGGGGGCGTGCCACAAAAAAGGACGTGGACGTGGACGTGGATGTAGACATTGAGGGGAGCATAGCATAGCATCGCCAGACGGCGGACGAGAGACGAGACGAGAGGCAGAAAAACAAAAGGAAAATAACCATTTGCCTGCATTTTCGATTTAATTTTTGTGCTCATCACTGTGCCGACGAGGCCGACGAGCAGCTGTGGCCAGTGCCTGACCACCACATCCCCCAAGAGATCCTCCTCATCTGCTTCTGCTCCCGATTCTCCCAATTCTCCCAGCTTCTGTTTCATTTTCTCCAACCAAAAGCTCCAGCTCCAGCGCCACAGCTTCTGTCTCCTTTGGCTGCGTTGCCTTTGACTGCTGCCACTTCTGGAGCTGCTGATGATGATGGCGATGGTTCTGCATACCACTGCATCATCATCTCCTCCAAGGACCTTCGGTGCACTGTGGAGCAACTTTAGAAAAGGGCTGCAACTGAAAACCATGGTAATCCATGCTGAGTCTCACTTGTGCTTAAGCCTGCTTCAAATATATCAACTTGGCCCCTGTCATTGCTTTTGGTTTTTATTAAAAAAAGAAAGAAAGAAACCTGTTTAAATTGTTTAGTTTAAGTTTAAATAATTGCAGCTTCAATTTTTAATTTTTAAGGGGGCTTAAACAATTATCACCCCCTTAAATCATAAATATAACTTGTGTAGAAAATGTGTTTTGATATTCGATATTTATTAGAAAGTTTGAGAAGGGGAATGCTCTACTAACTTAAATGATAGGATTATAAGGGCATAAAAAAGGGAATATTAGGAATTATTCTATATATGTAAATATATATCTCTGTTGTAATATCCAAAGAAATGTTTCAAAACTTTGGCAATAAAATAAAATGTGAAAAAATGTCACTGCCACTGTGCCACTGCGCCTACCTACCCTGGAATTGAGGAATGAGAAGGAGGAAACCCCCAGACCCCGACCCCGACCCCGGACCCAGTCTTAGCAGTACAAGTAGATTGTTAAGCTTACTTGAGTCTGGGACAAGCAGATGCACTCGGCTGGGCATGATTTGGATGTTTCGGTTTGTTGCGAGTTCCACAGGCAGACGACAACGGAGAGCGCAATTATGAGCAGCAGCCAGGAATTGCACATTTCACGTTGTTGCTGACACGACAGTTTGGCGGCGTAATTGAGCTCGATTCTCTCTTGTCCGGCTGCTGCTCCTGCTGCTGCTCCTGCTCCTGCTCCTCCAGCTCCAGGTTCAGCTCCAGCTCCTGCTTCGTTGTCGCTGTATCTCTTCTTGTCGGAGTCCTTCTGTAGCTCCTCTCCGACTCCTTCTGGGGGGCTCTATCCGTGCTCTGCAGCAGGCCAAGTGTATTCTTCACCTTCTTCGCCTGGGTCCTTGGTCCTTGGTCCTTCTACCCTCGTACCTCGTCCCCTGTTGCGTGCTTCCTTGCACTTCTTCTGGCCCTCGTCCCTGGCCGCTCTTCGCCCCGCTTCTTCGGGTACTTTTCTCAGTTATTTATGTTTTTATATTGCGTTATTTCATTTGAACTTCCCCTCGCCTCTTCTCCTTCTCCTCTCGTTTCTTTTATTATATATTCTTAAGCTTAATCATATTTATTTACGCTTCTTCTTCTTCCAGCTCCTGTTGCTGCGCCTCCTGGGGGCGTGGCATGCCGATATCTGCGGAAAGGAGAAGGAAAATGGAAAAGCAGAAAGATAAGGTGTAAGTAGAGGCAAAACATTAATGGAGAGGCGCATTAAAAATAATAGTTTTAAAAACGATTTTCCATTTGAAATTTCAAGTACCTTCCAAAGTGCATAGTTTAATAAATAATTATTCACATTTTGTTTGTTATTTTTTGTTCTTTTCAGAAGAAACACACTTTTGAAGGGTTTGAATTCAAAACGAAGACACTTAAAACGAAGTCGATAGCAGCCCAGAGCTGCTGCAGAGATGCTAAAATGTCATCGAAGTTATCGAAGCTTTTAAAAGAAAATAAGAGAACAATAAATCTCACCAGAAATAGAAAACTAAAGGGCACGGTTGCTGTTAAATATTATTTATAGTAGGTTTGCTTTTAATCTGTGGACTCTCATGCTGCCTGCGGCTCTTTATATTTTATTATTATTTCGGTTGAGCTGCTGGAGGCTTCACTGTGACCATCAGGCCGCATGTGGCATTTAATTTCACTTCTCTATTGGCCATCCTGTGGCTGGCAGCCGGCAGGCAGCAGGCAGCTCAGCCTTTCCGGCCTTGTGTTCGCTCAAAGCCTTCGACACATCCAACATTTATGCCCGGATTAGAAGCCGGAGAAGTCCGAGCTGGACTGGAGGAGCAGCGAAGGAGCGGCGGCGGAGCGACGGAGGTGACAGGACAAGTGGCAGGACAAATGCCAGATGTGACAGCCTCGGCTTCAGCCTCGGGGCCCCAGGAGCCGAGTTGCAGATGCAGATGGCCAAGACAAGGCATTGAGACTCGCTGCTCCGCCGCTCTCTTCAAATACATAGCTGCCGCCGCTGCTGCTGCTGCTGCTGCTGCTTGTTAATCATTTATAATAAATAATGCCCAGGTAGGAGTTAAGTTGCTGCAGCATCAGCTTCGGCTTCGGCCTCTGCCTCGGCAAGGATGAACAAAGCCAAAGCAATATAATAACTGAAATTACTCTAAAGAGAATTTCCAATGAGGCAATGTCGCTTGCACTTGCCACTGCCACTTGGAGATGATGCACGGCGACAGGCGTGGGCGTGGGTATATGGGGGCAGCTCCAGCTCCAGTTTCTACTCCTACTCCTACTCCTGCTCCTGCTCCTACTACTGCTCCTGCTCCTGCTTGTGCTCCTACCGTGGGGGGAGGCGGCTGACACAGCTTGTTTGAAATGTTTAAATGCACAAATCAAATATGCAAGCAGTCCAAACTCCGGACTGGCCGGGCAGCATAGCACAGCACCTGATGTTAGGAGGAGTTAACCCTGCTTAACCCCCATTGGGCGGCTACCCCTAGTCCTTGGCCAAATCCTAGCAGCAGCTTCGGCTTTTAATTGGACACTGAGGATGGCAAAAAGGAGCTGCCAGCAGGCGGCGGCAGTCGGCAGCAGGACATCTGAAGAGTTGAGCTCGGGCAGCATCAGCATCAGCACAATAATAAATAAGCGCAGGCATAAATGCGTGACATTATAATTGGAAACCAACAAAGCAGGGCGGTCAAAGGTGGGTGTGCGAGTGGGTGTGACTGCGACTGGGACTGAGACTGTGGGCTTGGTGACCTGGGAAACCGGCTGCCTGCAAACCTGCGAACCTGCCAGCTAATGCAATTCACAGATGCATTTGTTTGACGTTTCCCAGGCAGAAGTTGAAGCGAAGCTGAGGAGGGGCTGGAATTTTGGCAAATATCCTTTAAAAAAAGGGCGTTCCGTGGTGGTACACTTCGAAAACATGTGTGCAGGATAGCTAAACTCGCAACTAATTGCAAAAAAGTTTAGTGTGCATCAACCGAAAGACCCCATTGACTGCTCAAAAAATATAAAGTTTTCTATTTTCTAAATTTCTAAATTAATCTCAAAGGGCTTCAAAAACAAAAGGTATGCCTTTGAGACCAAGAACCACGCAATTCCTGAATCTCATTTGGCAGGAAATTAGAGCATTCTGGCGAAAGACTTGATTAAATGTAGTGCTAACTCCCAGTGAGAATGGAATGTAAAGCAATGGCATTAAGACCAGGTTATTATAAACTATGCCTATCGATATTTAGGGGTCACACTTGATATTGGCCTTTGAAATTAAAGGTTTCTCAATTGTTTGGCTAGGAAATTAATTTTTGTAAATCATTTTCCTAACTCTTTGGACCCATTCCTATTCTTATTATTATTATTTTGCACCATTTCTTTCTCCAAGTGCTGAAAAGGTGGCAGACGAAGGCAGTTGTGTCAGTTGGATTGGAATTCGCGACTCGCTGTCTCTCTGGCTCTGTTCTCTGGGATCCGTTCCCGTTCCCGTCCGCCGTCCCAGTCCCAGTCCCTTGCAATCGCATTACTTTACGTTGCCTTCATCTAAAAGGATAAAAGCAAAATAACAAATGCCAGCACAAACTCAAATAATGCACAGACAATTGTGTAAGCAACAGCAACAAGGACGAATGCCAACTCCTGCCGTTACGGGACGCGACGGGACGCGACAAGACGGGACAGGACGGGACGGGACAGGACAGGACAGGACTGCATTGGCTGCACACATATGTGTGTGTGTGTGGAATCAGGACAATGGCAAAAGGAATCGCAAATGTGGCAGAAGGAGCTCAGGCACGGAGATAGAGCTGCAGCCAGAGACGGAGACGGATCCCGGAGCCTGCGATGTGGCTTAGCATCCACTTGGCACAGGAACCAAGCCGGGCATCGATGCCTTTAAATAAACATGTGGAATATGCGGCTCGCCAGGCAGACCCAGACCCAGACCCAGACACCATTCACCTTATCCTCATCCTCTCCGTCCAGGATGACGACATCCACTGCCATTCGCAGCTAATCAATCAATTTTATTAAGCATTTTATTGAATTTACACGGCGAGGGGCCGTGGGGAGACCAGGCAACAGAAACTAGACTATGAGCCAGGGTCGAGCCATGCTGGCCGTATACTTGCACTTGAAGAAATGGAAATTATTACAAAAATGTAGGTCATTTGCAAGATATTTTCTGTTACCGGAGGCTGGCAATCATTTTATATACAAATAATTTCTGAAAATGCTATATTTTACAATATTGGAAATACTGAACGGATACTCGTACTGTGGGAATTACGGAAATTATAGATTTAACCTATCCTTCGATAAAAAACCAAGGTTAAGGGTTATGTTTCGTAGTCATTATGTATATAAAAAGTACAGTTTTCAGACTGTGCCAGTGTGACCTTCTCTTTTTTGTCTATTTTTTACGCCAAATATTGATCAATATTTTCAAAAAAAATTAAATGTTTTTAATACAGAAAAGTCCTTTAAAAACTAAGAAGAGAAAACCAACCCAGTTGAAATTCAGTTGAGTTTAAGCCAAGTTATGATCATAAAATCATGTTGATATCAAGTTTTAAATGCAGAAAAGTTATCTTATAAAAACCAAGAAGAAAAAACCAAACCACAGTGAAATTGATTGAGTTTAAGCCAAATTATGATAAGAATCCCCATGAAGGCGTTGGCGATTGTACTTAATCTGACTAGCACCTATAGAGAATCCAGGATCCTTTTTTAAAAAACTTATTACTAGTTAGTTGTTTAAAATCATATTAAATCGTACAAATATCTTCTGGTGTATTGGCATCAGCAGTGCCACAGAGATGGGCCAAGGGATGGTCCCGTCCCCGGTTTTGGACACGTCTGCCTGCTTTGAGTCATGTGCAATCCTTTAAGCTCTTATTAGAGCCAATTAAGAGGATATGTTTGTTTCTCAGCCTCACTCAGAGCAAAAATAGAGCTAAGGGAGCCGGAGGAGCCGAGGGAGCTGAGGAGAATTGCAAAAAAATAAAGAAAGAGAAAAAAAAGAAAACAAAACAGAACTGGACAAGCGAAAAGGACAAATTGAGAAAAAATAGGTTCAGCAGGCAAAGGATTTTGGAACAGAACGGCAGAGAACGGAAAAAAGCAGCTGCAAAAAGGTGCGACCTGGCGCTGCCAAAGGATCTGGGGGCTTGGAAATCGACCAGGAGAGGAAAGGGGCAAGAAAAAACTAGAAGCAAAGTCCCAATACAAATGTAATAGTAAAGTAACTACTATATAGGCAAAGTTTTGCCCGAAAAATAATCAAAGTGCTTTACTCTTTTCAATTCATATTTAATTTGTAAACAAACAGTCCTTGAATTGTGGGAACACAGATTCCTTCGCTTGGGAAAGGAATTTAATTTGTTTTTCCAATAAAAAATAAACAAATAAATAAATAGAAAATTAGCGGAGTAGTAAAAGCGATGGCTGATGGTGGGATTAGTGTGGACAGGACAGGTCACTCGCTGGCTGCAGGTGATTGAAAATGAAAAATGAAAAATCAAAAACGAAAAATCAAACATGAAAAATCAAAAAGCGAAAGCGGCAAATTGAAATCAAAACGAAAGCAATCAGTGCAGCAGCAGGGACACATGGCCAAATAAATATGTATGCAGCATGAGCCGAGGTTGAAAATCAAAATATAAAATATCGAAAATAAATAAATAAAATTTCAATTTACACTCTTCTTAAATTCGCCGCCGCCTCATTCCCTTCAAAAGTGCAAAGGGTTTGCTGGCCTATTCTCAATAGCAATTCCCAATGCTGCAACCTGCGACCCGTCACAAAATAACTATGTACCTATATATTTAAGGCAAAACTATAACAATGTTCAGGCGTAACCTAATATATAGAGCAGCCCTTTTGTGCAACTCTCTGGCTCTTGCTTATCGTCTGTCATGGATTGTAATATTCGAAAGCCACAGTTTTAATTACGCATGCACGCCTTTGCATTGGTTTTTTTGATGCTTCATTTGCGAGGCAAGGAGATGGCGGAGATGCCAGAGATGAAATTCATTTTAAAGCCAATTTAATTATTAGTTTGCGGTAACCAAACTCGATCTAAGTAGCGCTTGCATACACATATTTTGAACTATTTGGAATACTTTCTCGTTGCCTCATCAATTAAAGCTGCTTGACACACTGTGGGCAATGCCTGGCACAAATACAGATATCTGGGCAAATATGCAGCTCATCTGTGTATCTGCTGCTGCTGCTGTGTGAAAGGTCCTTCTGGG
>JAEIHY010006664.1:0-11988 GCA_018904565.1 Drosophila tsacasi
TTTGGTACAGGGTATATAACAGTCGTTCACGAACGACTGGAGCTTTCTTACTTGTTTTATTAATCAATTCGACTTTTACATTAAAAGTTTTAATGTATAAAGATATTACTTATGGCGATCCCGGACTTTTTGGGCATCTTATGCCCCCAAGAAGACTTGAAATATTGAATTTGTTGAAATCGATATTTATCGATATTTTCATAAGATAACACTTTGAATAAATCAAAGCGGAAAAAATTCACAACTAAGACAGAAAAGCAATATTTGAAACTCAAGAAAATCAAGAAATTTTTCAATATAAAAAGCAAGATAAATAATAAAATGCATTCTAAATTAATTTTTTTTTAATAAAAATTTGTTTTAATTTTGACAATTTGAGTGATTTAAAAAAATTGAAATAAAAACTCAGATTATTTTTCTAGCACACATTTCAAGATTGACTTTGGTTTGCTGATTTTGGTTTAAGATAAATATATGTGACTCATAGGATTGAAAAAGTCGCCTTCACTGCGTTACAAACTTCAGACTAATATTAAAATACCCTTTAAGGGTATACAAAAACACTGGCAAACAACTCTTAAAAGCTTGCACAAGCAAAATGAGGGAGAAATAAAAAATATGAGAGCTCGCAACTGCACTTTTCCCCAAATGCAGCTACTAGTTGGAAAAACAAAAACCATGGCAAGCACCAGGCTTTAAAGCCCCAAACCCCAAAAAATGAAAATCAATAAAAATGCGCATAAATAAATTAAAAGTAATGGCCAAATGAAAAACAACTTCCATTTTGCATTGATTTTATTAACATTTGAATAGTTTAGAGTCGTAAATTTAAACTTCATAACGAGCTTTGTTTTTCCATTTATGCTTATTGTGAGTAAGGTTTATTAAGTAGAATCAGTGGGGTTTATTTAGGGAAAAAATAATAATTTAAGCCTTTTTTTAAACTTTAAAGCAGCTTTATTAAACGTTCCGGTTCTTGAAAATAACAAATAAATTGTAATAAAAGAAAATAAATATTCAAAAACCACTACTAAATATTAAATGCAGCAACTACTATTTAAGCATGTTTTATTTCCATTCAAAAAATATAAATGAATGAAAATGGATTAGGTTTATTAAGTAGAATCAGTAGGGTTTATTTAGGGAAATAGTATTCATTAAAGACTTTTTTATACTTTAAAGCAGCTTTATTAAACCTACAGGTCATTGAAAATAACAAATAAATTGTAATAAAGAAAGATAAATATGAAAAAAACCTACAAAATATTAATTGCAGCAACTCCTATTTAAACATATATTATTTCAACTGAAAAACCAATATAAATGAATGAAAATGGGTTAGGTTTTTTGGGTAGAATCAGTAGGTTTATTTAGGGAAACAGTATTCATTCAAGACTTTTTTTATACTTTAAAGCAGCTTTATTAAACCTACAGGTCATTAAAAATAACAAATAAACTGTAATAAAGAAAAATAAATATCAAAAAATCCTACTAAATATTAATTGCAGCAACTACTATTTAAACATGTATTATTTCCACTGAAAAAACAATATAAATGACTCACACCTTTGAAAAACAATCAATAAAAAATTGCACACAAATAAATCATTGTAATTGCCATATGAAAAAGTTGCCTTTTTTTTGCCCCCGGCCTTTGTTTACATTATATAACTCAATTATGGCCATTGGAATTACAACTGGAAAATTGTGCGCATTCTTTGTAAATAAATAATGAAACATTTAATTAGTCGGGGCAAATAACATGACTGCATAATTTTGATAAAAAAAATGTAAATTGTGAACCAACTATTGTTCAATTGTTGCTGATTTCATCGTGATAATAGTTCCCCCATCATGAGTAAGAGAATTGAGTGCGCTAAACGAGGGCAGCACAAAATTGTTTAGCGAATGCCCCGATTTGGCATTATATACTATATATACTATACTATATAGTACTTGATAAAGCGAATTAGCACGGTCCGAACCTGGTCCGTGCGCCATAAACAAATATCGGATATATTTAGCCAGGCGCCGGTCCAGATTCATCTGGAACTCCAAAGTGCCAGATTCGGACATCTGATTGCATATATATTTATGCACATCTGTATATATTTCCTGGGCATTCCTCTCCGATTCCGCCGATTTTTTTTCCGCTCTGCCCTCGTTATCAGGCTCTTTATACCGCTCTGGTCTTTCGAGTGCCGGACTTGCGTCACATGTCTGAAATCGCTATACACATATTAATGAAAACAAATGCGCATCGCATCGAAAAAGGAAAATACAAAAAGAAGAGTCTTTAAAATAAAACATCAAGCAAGAAACAAGAAGTGTAGAAAATCAAATCAAATAAAATCACATCGACCCAGAGACAAGAATCAACGCCCGACAAATCGTCGAATCACTTTAGCATGCGAATAATCTTCTCCTTTATTTTTATTCCATTCCATTCGCTATTTATTTATATTTTTTCCGCACTTCCCACATCGATGCCCAGAGCTCAGAGATCATGATCGCAGTGTGATCCGGGTTATCGCCAGACCCGCGCTGAAATAGGTTATCGCCATCGGCAATCGTTCGATTAACGAGCCTCGAATTTCCGATCGCGCAAAGCAGACGCCATGTGGCACTTATGAGAGGGGAGGCTGGTCTAAGAATGGGGGATAATTGAATGCTATAGGAGTCTTATGTCTGGTTTATTATATAGTTTTGTATGAATTGAAAAGATTCTGATGACGCAGAAATGTTATGGTTTTCAATAATCTCTTAACTCGTAACCTAGTAAATGATTATGAATTGTATTGTAAAGGATTCAGAACAGAAAAGCTTTAGAAATAATATATTTTAAGTCCACATGTTAAAAACTTAAATATTTTGTTTATGGAACTTGTAAACCTTAATTAAATGATTCGAAAAAATGTTATATACAAATGAGGCCAGAAGACTGATAATAAAATATAAGGAAACTCACAAAATATTTGAGATTTAGACTAAAAACCATTTTTATGGGAACTACGGGTACACAAATATTAATGTTTATCCAGTCATCGACATTTACCTGTGAAAATATCTCTTAATGCAAATTAATTTAATTGCCCAATTCCGAAAATATTGTATTTTTTTTACCAAATTGATTAGAAGAACAGCATTTGCTCTTCTAACTTTTAAATATACCCCAATTTCCTCTTAAAGCATTTTCCTATATATTAATCTTCAATCTTTTCTCTACCCTTTGCAGCTGCAAATATTATGGAAAAGGCGAAGGCATATATCAAGAATGAACTTCGCGGTGGCAGCCAGCAGCAATCCGAGCCAGCAACGACGCCCACGCCGTCCTCGCCGGCCTCTGCGCCTGGAACGCTTCAAGCGACCAAGCAGCCGTATCCACCCATGGAACTGATGCCCTCGCCCGGAGCAGCAGCAGCAGCACATCGCACACGGACGCCCAGTGAGCAGTACCACCTGGGCTATTCGCCGCATCCCGCCCAGCATTACTATCCAGGAGGAGGAGGGGTCAAGTCAACGGGCAGAGCCTCAGCGCCACCCGAGCATCATCATGTGCCCATCAGCATTTGCTTTGTGTGCGGTGGACATGGTGGCTATGAGCCGCAACCCCTGAGGATACGCCACAATCCCGAGCGTCCAGCGGAGTCATATTTTCCTTTCCTGGAGCGTCACGAACCGCCCAACGGGGTGGCGGCTGTGTCACCTGCCCAGGAGTACGTGTGGGCCTGCATGCTCTGCTTTCGATCCCTGAACGAGCAATGGGACTCGTACGAGCGCCAGAAGAAGCCCCTCCTGCAGCGCATCTACCACATGAAGCGGGTGGATGGCAAGGGCTACATTGGAGCAGACGTGGCCACCCAGAGCGAGTATGCTGCTCAGGTTTTGGGCCTGAGTGCCGAGCACCTCACCTCAAATGGACTGGTCGAAGGTCACGGGGATCCCTATGCCCTCGCGCGCCACTATTCGCCGCAGCAGCAGCAGCAGTCGTCGCACCACCACCACCTCAGTACCTCAAGGAATGCCTCACCCTCTCCCAATCCCAGTGGTGCTGGTGGCGGTGCTAGTGGGGACTTTTATCCCCGGAACTCCACGCCCTCGAGCAACCACAACAGATACCTGAGCAGGCCACAATCGCGGGATATGCCCGTGGCCTCGCCCATCTCGCGGCCGCCCAGCGAACCGCCGGCCATGAAGACCAGCGGCGGCTATGCTCAGCAGAAGTACAAGCTCAGTCCTGCACCGCCGGCTGCAGGTGGAGCTAGCTACCAGGCACAGGCGCCCTATCATCCCGCCCAGTATCAGCAGCTCCAGCAGCAAACGGCCGCCTATCACTTGCTGCAGCAGGCCACCGCCGGCGGAGGAGGAGCGGCGGAATCAGCCCACTATAAGGGTAATCCCTACACTGCCCTGCCCTCGCCTGGACCGCCGCCCATCTCGACACTGGAAGATGACAATGCCACCGTGCTGGATCTGCGAAACTCCTCCAGCTCCGCAGCGAATGCACCACCGCCAGCTCCTCGTCATGGCAGTGCCAGCGGCAGTACTTTGGCAGCGATGCCATCCAGCCAGCCCCAGGCGGAGGTGGGAATCCTGGATCTGTCCATGCCCGACAAGAACTCCATTACGGAGGTGTGCTACGTGTGCGGAGACGAGCAACGCAGAGGCAGCCTCATCGAGCTGAGCACGGTGAAGCCCCGGGAGACCGGAAGACCTGGCCCACCGGCGGCCTACTTTCCCCTGTTCAACGAGCAGCATCCAAGGCCAGCACGCTCGCGGCCAAAGGACCCGCGCGGCATGATCCAGGCATGCCAGATCTGCTACGAGGACCTCATGCAGCAGTGGAACGCTCACCAGGTGAGTTTGCAATGCAAATATGCGAATATTCGGGGCAAGAAAATCAATCTGTCATTGGCATATATGCATATGGAGCATCCGGTTTCAGAAGCGATGGGAAAATTTACATTTATCTCACCCGAAATGGGGTCGAGGTAAAGCTGGTATTTGGAGAAGTTTGTTTGAGAGTTAAAGTGATATTTTTTCTGTTCTATATTTCTCTGAGAGAGTTTGGTTTCTTATTAAGATAATAATAATAATAAATAATAATAAAGAGGGTCCTTCGTGGAATACAAGTAGATTTAATATTTAAGAGGAGGTTTTAAGGGGAGAATTTAGGTAATTTGTTTACTTTTTCCTACAAAAAATAATACAAATTGGTTCTAAAAAGGTTTCTTGATTGGAAAGTTAAATGTGTGACATTTTTTAAAAGGTTTTATCATTATTATCAAGTCGAGAATGTAACTTAAAAATGCAGGTTAAATGTACATCTCAATATTTGTGAAATATTATAGGGTTTTAGCATTATAATCAAGTCCAGAGTGTAAATTAAAGCTGCAGACTTAATGTACATCTCAATACATATTTGTAGAATATCTACGGTTTTATAAACAAATTTACAATTTATTTACCTCTAAACCTTCTTACTATTAATAAAAATAAATGCAAAGGCATTCTAAAATTCCCAAAATACATTTTTAATGCCAAAGAAAAGAAAATGTATCCTTGATTGAAGCCTTATAAAATTCATATAAATTCATACTTTTCTATAGATTTTCTTGCACAAATTTAAACATTTCCCTGTCGCTTTAAGTTAACCCCCAAAGTGTACTGTGCCTGTCCACATATAATACAAATATGAATATGCAAATAGAAATGTTTATGGATGCTGCTGCTGCTGCTGTGTGGCACATACCACCGACGCTTTTGAAAATATTTTGTGAAAATTTCAATATTGTTCACTCTCGCATAAATAATGGAATTCAATAAAAATGGTTTCGGGGGGGAAGCACACACACACTCTGCTACAAAAAGAGGAAATGCAAAACGAGAAGCCGCGAAAAAAAATAAAAACAAATATTGGCAACAGGAAGGGGAAAAAAAGCAGAACAAAAAATACGAAATAAATTTACGAGAGCAGTTTTTCGCGTCGCACGAATCAAAATAAACAAAAATATGGCCACAGCAGCCAATGATGACGATGATGATGATGATGATGATGGCGATGCTGGCTGCTGATGATCATCATGATGTTGGCGCCATGGAGATTGACCCGGGAGTAAGGCTCTCCACTGTGCGAACGATTAATCAGCGGGGTCGCCACAGTCGTCGTCATTGGCGTCGTCAGCATCCACATATAACCATATATAGTATATATATTCCTTGTCCCTTGCCTGGCACAGGGCATTATCATCATCAGCCAGGGGAACGGGGGGCATGGGGACCGCGAGAAGGCGGCGAATGTTGTGGGAATTTTGACCGCAGGGTCGCTTGTGTTTCTGATTAAATTTTAATAGCTTTCCGCGATTATTTCGCTTCTTTCGTTTTGTCTCGCATTTCGAGTTTTGTCTTCCTTTTTTTTATTTTGTGCTCTGTGTGTTTTTCGATTTTATTTCTGAATGCGAAAATGTATTTATAAATTTGAGACATCGCCCTGGTTTCGCTCTATGATGATGATAGTGTCGGGGATCATGTCCCCAGAAGTGGAGGCCGGTCGTCCGTTTAATATAAGTTTGATTAGGATTTTTTTGAGTGAATCACTGAAATGGTTGGGTTTTAAAGTGTTTTTAGATTTTGGAGGAGAAGTTTGGGATTTAACTTTAATTTTATTTGTTATTAAATTATGAAATTTAATAAGATTAACTTGATGGTATAAAAAAGTTGGTAGTTATCGGTAGGAAAGGCTAATGACTTCAACAAATAAATATAAAATCTATGAGCCAAATCCATAAATCCTTGAATATAATACATTTAAGTTATGCCATATATCCATTTGGTCTGCTTTTATAGCAGAAAGAGGCTGAATTCATAATTGGGAATTTTAGGTGCAGTCTTACTGAAATCCAGAAGAGATTCTCTTGCTTCGTTTGTTTGTTTATGGTTTATATGTTTCATTAATAAATAATATCAAATAAATAATATCTAGTGACTAATAACCATTTTTATTGGTTAATATTTTTTAATTGTGTAAAAACTTGAAAAAAAAAACTGTAACGAAAAATGTTTTAACAATATTTTGCACTTCTAAATTGTTGTTTTACTATTAAGGGGTTTTAATTAAACATTTAGATTTATTTTTATTTATTGGTAGGTATGGTTAACCTATATTTTTAAATTTACGAAAAGGAATATCTGCCCAGTTATGTATTTATTCAGAAAAAAATACTTTTTTATGAAACTATTCAATTTTAAAATTTAATTGGCTTTGATTTTTTGCAATTCTGCTGGAAAGATTTAATTAAAAAACTGTTCAATCGAAAGCCACCTTCGAATAACTTAATTACTACACAAACTTTGAAACCAAAAAACTTGACCAGCCTCCTCTCACTACTCCCACTCCGCCTTCCCCCTTGACTTCGACGACCACCCACTCTTTCGCACGCAACAAAGCCCACAAATGGAAATTAATTTCAAGTACTCAAACCTAAAAAACCGCCCACCTACCGCCCGCCCTCGACACGAAACCAAAACAATTTGAATTTTAAATTCAGCGCAGAAATATCCGACATGCTATAAAAATGCAAAATTCACAGCTGGTGAGGCGCGCTCGGGGGGCTCCGGAATGCAATGTGTAAAATGCCGGGATAAATAATTAAATGCCATTAATTGGAATTGTGTAAATTTCGCAGGAAAAAGTAAGGTCCAAACAAAAATAAGCAAATGTAAAATGAAAAGTACGACGACTGCCCGCGAAATAATAAATAAATAAAGGCAAATAAAATTGCAAATGCTGCAATGCAGAAAACACACAGAGAGGGAGGGAGAGTAAAGCACGGATGGTGTCCAGGGCCTATTCAGGGAAATGCGGAATGAATAAATAATCAAACTGGGAAAATCATAGCGCCGCGGACGGACTCTCGCCTCCTCGGGTGTGAGGCTACGAGACAAATTAATTAAATTTAACCCAGTAAACCATGGAAATTCTCGTTTGGCTCGCCGCCAGAAAAGCAACCAAACCGAGCCTATCATTTGGGAGGATCCATCCCAAACCTCTCTTCTATAGGCTCCTGTCTCCTGTCCCCCCCTGTCCCTCTCAATCGAATGACGTGCACGAATGGAAATTCAACGAAAAGTGCGAAAAGCAATTTAAATATTTATGCTCGAATTTTATTTAAAGCAAAACGAGTGAGTCGAGTCCGTAACGAAATCAAATCAAAAAATAAAAACTCACAGCATTTAAATCGATCCGTTGGTCTGGCCCGATGCCAGGAACTGAAATAGACAAAAGCCATAAACTATCTAGAGATATCTAGAGATTGTTATAAACAATTGTATAAACAAATCGTCGAGTTACCCGCTAGTAGAAAAGAGTATATTGAATAAACACTGAATAGTGTAAGATTTAATTGTATTAAATTTAAAAATTTGTGAATTTTTGCTTAACTTTAATCTGCTCTTGCTTATACATAAGTGAAATTTTAATTTAAATTTGTTAACTAAAAAAATTTTAAATAATTTTAAAGAGCAATTACCTAGCCCGTAATCCGAAGCACACAAAGGAGTCACAGGAATTCAGAATTGGTGCTTTTACCGCTTGCTGTGCACTATAATTCTCAACTATGATGTTGGTGAAAAAATGTGTTGTTGAAATCAATGTTGAAATAGCTTGTTCTAGCGTGTTATTTAAGCCCCACGATTAATATTGCCTTAAAATAAATCAACTTATTAAAAAATGCTTAAAAGCTTTGTAACAAAAGGGAACCCCAGAACAATTACAGGGTATTTCTCACTTCGTTGCATAAAAATGCTTGCTTTTCCCCAGCCAGATAGCTTCACATTAATGTGCAAATTAACCCAACTAGTTTCTCCTTTACCTTTAAATACACACAATAATAAATCAAATTTATGTTTGCCATGGCATTATAAAATTCTTCATAAAAAATCTGAATTTCCGCGAATGCCAACACAAAAAATCCTGAAATCGTACGTTAAAAATTCCCAAAACAAAATATCCCGAAGATTAATTGTTGTTTAAACATTTCAAAAATTTATGATCTTGTGAATGGAGGGAAAAAGTAGAACAAAACACACTCACACACACAGATTATTTTGGATTGACAACAATGACCTGCGGTATTCCCTTGGCTGCCGAGCATTTCCTGGCAAGCTGCCCAAAAGTCAATAAAAGAAACGCAAACACGACCCAGACACTAGACTCTAGAGCCGGATAAAACTGGCTACAAAATCAATTCGAAAAACGTGAAAAACGTTGCCAAAACATCATAAAAACCGAGGAAATAAAATGCGAGAGAATAAATTAAGCAAAATAACATTTTGGTGGGGATAATTGGAAGAGTGGGAATCGTTGGTTGGATTTTGTGTTGCCTTCAGTTTATGGGTTAAGTGTTGTGTGTTTTAATAAGAGAGTTTGTTTAGGACATTGTATAAATTCGCTGCACCATATTTATTGTTTTCCTAGCTCTAGGAAATAATATAATCATCAAAAGAAGAACAACACGATTTTTGAAATCTTTGGCATTTACACAATTAAAATTCTTATGAATAATGTTACTCAAAATGACATAGAATCAAGGCAGTTTAAACTTGACTTCATTGTAAAGCTTTTCCTATTACATGGGGTTATTTTATGTTTCCTCCTCAGTATAGACTCTCCCTGGTATAGAAACTATCCCAGACCACAAACTGCTTGCTTTCGGGCAGCGGAATAAACTCCAAACCATCGGCTATATTAAGGCAAACTTCCTGACCGCCTGGCCTCAGTGGTTCCCACTTCACCGGCGCGATAATGTCACAATTGGGATCTCCCTTGGTGGCAAACGATGTCCACATGCCAATCAATCGCTCAATGGTGCGATACTCCGGCGTGTCCTTGTCCAGTTTGCTGGAAAGCAGGCCGTAGAACATGTAGGAGATGTCATCGGCATGACAGACACCTCTCACCTTTTTGCCGCACTTGAGAATTCTGTAGTGGTTATAGTGCGGCGAGTCCATGTCGAATCTGTAGAGATACGTGGACAGGGTGGGGGCATAGGTCAAGCGGGCCAGCAGAGTGCGATGAATGTCGTGCCAAAAGTTCTTTATGCTCAGTATATGCAGGCACTCGTAGAGCTCCATGCTGGCCCTCTCAGGATCATCAAAATAGGACTTCTTCAACTTTCTCACCATCTCCGCCAGCTCCTCCTTGTCGATGGTTTCGCGTACTTGCTTGGGAATGATGGCCTCAAAGGCACTCAGCATGTAGAGAGGATCCGCCAAGGTGCTTTGGTACGAGAAGAGACCCTCGAAGGAGGTTCCTCCTATAATCAGGGGAATCTCATTGCCCCAGGCGCTGGACAGCTGCTCTTGCTGTGATTTCGGCACCACACAATCCTCTCCCACATACGATTCAATGACTGGAGCAAAGGCCAGAATCTCATAGTCTCGATGCTCTTCCTGTGTCACGATGGCGTTGCAGTAAAGAGCCAGCTTGGCAGCAGGAATTTGCTGGAAGAACTCCAGCAGCTCTTTCTCACTCTCCAAGTTACCGGCATAGCCCAGCTCCTTGCCCAAACGCTGGGGCCACTTGCGATCCGGGTTCGTGGCCCAGGCACACAAAGCCGAACCAGATTGAACGATGGCACGATGGAAGAGTCCTCGAGCCTGCTCCGATTGCATGAGGATGTGCGTGGAAGCTCCGCCCGCTGATTCACCCAGTACGGTTATATTCTCTGGATCTCCATTGAAAACAGCGATGTTCTCCTTGACCCAGCGAAGGGCTTGGATTTGGTCTTTCAAGCCTGCATTTCCTGGTATCTTGAGTGTCTTATCCTTGAGACTCATGAAACCCAAAGCACCCACGCGATAGTTGAAGGTGACCAGGATGACATCATGCTTCATGAAGTAATCCGGCCCGTAGAGATCCCGGGAGGCTCCGCCAATCTGAAAGCCGCCACCGTAAATCCAAACCATCACGGGCAGCGGTTTCGGGGACTCCAGCTTCTTGGCATAAACATTGAGATACAGGCAATCCTCTGAGCCCTCGGCACTGTTCGTTATGGAGTTCCGCTGCATGGGCTGGTCCCGAGCATAGGTGCAATCCCTCACGCCCTGCCAGGAGCTCGGCGGTTGAGGGGCACGGAAACGCAACTCACCCAGCGGGGGCTGGGCAAAGGGTATTCCCTCGAAAGAGTAGTAGATCTCAGCATCGTAGACGGTCTTGCGCTGCTGACCCTTCACCTGGCCATATTTCGTTGTCAGCTCGGTGGTGTGACCCGTGCCCAGTCGGTACTGAATAACCTTATGGCCAATGACCCTGAAATGAGGAGGAGAGGATAGATAGATGACTCATCGTTCTTTATTTTTTCCCTGGACTTTGCACTTACTTGGCGCCCAATTTCAACTTTTCACTGAAGCCCACACGCAGATCCATGACCTCTCTCTTTCTCTACACGGTGTTCATGCACTTAATGGGTAAATATAGTAAAAATATATATACTATAGATGTATAATCTACTTTGGCCGCAATCTGCTGACACTTCCAACGCGCTCGAATGCCAGCCAGAGACTGAAAGCGGTTCTCGCCGCTCCAGTAGATGATAAAATTGTTTAGATAGCCGCCGCCACACCCTCGAGTGCCGGTCGGGGTCTGTGGGGTGGTGGACTCGGGGGCACCATAATAATAATTACTGTTGCTCGGACTAGCTTGGGCTTTTCGAGTTCCGTCCATATGTGGATCAGTTGATAATACAATGAGGAGGTATCATCCGAGGCATGTACACCGCGCCTGGCAATCCCTAATTGGGCTCGGGCATAGAGAGAGCTGTAGTATTCTGATACCGAAACTGATAAGACTCGAGTGGGGCCGGGCTGGAAATCAAATATTTATGGCTAATACAGCTACACAGAGATTAGGACGTGCACTATGGCAAGCAGGTTAAGGGGGGCGATACATGTAACAGCCCTTTTTCAGACCGTTTTTTGAGGATTTTTTTG
>JAEIHY010006670.1:0-10893 GCA_018904565.1 Drosophila tsacasi
CAGGGACCCCTTAACCCCCACAGCTGGCCATTCTTAACCCTTTTTTTTTTTTGTACAGTAAAGATCGGACGCCACCGTTGTCAATGCCAAAATGTGTGACGGTCGCCAGAGATCCCAAAACTCGATCTTAGTTCGCTTCCTGCCCCAAAAAATAATAATACAAACAAAATAAAAGAGATATGCGGAGCTGTGCAACCTTTTTTGTTTCTCACATGATCGAGCGAAATAATGCGGCCTAGGTAGATCTCATTATAGGGTTACCAAGAAATACTCGTCTTTTTTGGTTTTCTTTGTTTTCCTTATTTTTTAATTTGTTTATTTCGTTTTTATTTATTTTTTATCTCTTGCAAAAACTAATAGAAACTTTCACTTTGTGAAAACTATCAGAGCCAGAGAGCCATAAAAAGGGTTGGGTAGGTAATACTTTGCGATTATCTAAGGCTGGGGAAATTATTTAACAGTGTTTCCTAAGGATTTACCAAGCAAACTTTGTGGGAAAATTATATAGTATTCATAGAGTATTAATTGTTAATTTTGAGAAATAATTTCTAATAGTGCATTGCAGAAGTTATACTTGGAATTTTAGGGGCCATCAAAAAATATTTATCGTTTTATACCTTAGGTTGGAAATAGTGCTGAAATATGTGCTTAAATATAGGAATCGAGGCTTTTTTGAAGTCATTAAAAGCAATCTAATGGTGACCCAATGTGGGTTAATCCCCACAGAGACACAAATCACAAGCTTTAAGTGGCTTTCAGCGCGAAGTCTTTCTAATTAAATTCTGAACACAAATAACTTTCAATTTCCTTCGGCCCAAAATGTATAAAAAAGATAGCAACAATTTGATAGTGTGTACAAACATGAGCAAACATCGGACCACCGTCCATATATAATTATGTTGCCGATATATGTATGAAATACATAAATAATTAAGCCAAGCGGAGAACGAACTCGGGGCTTAGCCCTTCATTGTCAACCCGCTGCCCGTAGCCTGATTAGCCCCCCAAATCCCCCTTAAATATATAAATATATATATATATATATATAAAACCTGACAAATCAAGTTGGCTCACATTCCTCCAGTCGCAGCAAATTCATCGCATAAAACAAAATTAAATTCAAAAGCCATAAAAAAGTCTTTTATACGCACTGTGCTTGGCCAGGCTTGTCTTGACTTGGCGATTGTGACTTCCCCTTTCGATTTTGGCCATGTTCGTTACCAAACAGCCGATCCCGGCCCGACTCCCCGGGTTTTCAGATCGTACAGGTACATATATGTATATGTATGTCTTTGTGTGCGAGCCGGGTATGTAAATGGATGTTTTAAATATTTATAAAATTTAATTGCGTTTGTTATGCGTATTTGCTGCCGAATGCCGATTGCCGATTGCTGACTCTGAACTACCTCAGACACGCACATTCTTTCCATATTCACACTTTGTCTTGGGTTTGTCACAGGCGACAAAACTTCCACGATTTTAATGGAAAAACTTTTGAATGAAATATTTTAAAATATAAAATATTAACATTTTAATGGGATTTTTAATTATAGGTTTTATAGAAATTTATAAGAATTTTCGATCATAAAAAAACCTCTTTGGTTAGATTTTTTACTTGAAAATCGAAGGAAATTATATTTAAATATATATAGAAATGTAAGCATTTAAATTTTTATGGGATTTATAGGTAAAGTTTGAAGAGAAATTCTGTGTTTCTTAAAATGGGTTTTTGGTTTGATTTTTTACAGCCTAAAGGTAGAGTTTATACACTCAAGGGGAAAAAAATTATAATTAAATATATACAAAAAAATAAACAAAACAATTTTCAAAGAATTTGTAGTTTTAAACGTTTTTAGAAAGGGTTTTTGGTTTGATTTTTAGGATTTTTAGGAATAGCTTACTTAGAAATCTAAATAATTGTACTGTAGATCTTGAGAAGGCTTTTTGGTTTGATTTTTTAAAGATACATTTCTTCAGGTTCTTTTAAATTAGAAACAACAGAAAAGGAGTAAGTTGTCTTTTATCAAATGAAATTAATTATATTTATTTATGTTTATTTTTATTTAAATTAAATTTGTACAAATCCTTGTTCGCCACACTTGTTCTCTGCCACTTTTGTCGCCTCTCTGAACTCCCCAATTCGGCGACATCCCCTCTGTTCCCGAAGCGATCCGCTGGAACCATTCATAGAACAAGCCAATCTACTCAGCAAGAAATTTATGTAACTGCGCAGATAAATTGTATTTCTTTCGCTTTTCGCCTGAGTCTCTTTTTTATTTATTTTCTTTTTTTTTTCTTCTTTTTTTGTGCTCTAAGTTCTAAGCGATCCGAAACAGCTGAGCCACCGAGCGGAGGACGGGTTCAGAACCAGTAATCAGTACGCAGTTCCATAACTACCAGTATATATACCCTTTAGCCCTATTGCCTTTGTTAATTGTAAGTGGCATTTTTAATAGGCCTTTTTTTTCGTTGTTGTTGTTGGTGCCCTTTTTTGCTGTTCTTTTTAACTTAATTATAATTTCGATACACTCGCTGGGGCATTGTAGTGTGGTCTCTAGCTTTGTCTTATTATTATTATTGTAATTATCAGTGAAGAAAAATAAATAATTGTACAAAAATGTTTATTATTTTTAAAAGGGGAATAGAAAATTATAATTAAACGTATTTTATTTTAAATAATTTATTCTTAAGTTTAACATTATGGGGAAGGATTTTATAATGTATTTCTTAGATATTAATTTGGTTTGAAAAAAATTACCTTAAGTTTTTGTAATAATCTTCGTAATTATTGAGTTGCCATTTTTGTAATAATTTTGTTCTTGGGCTATAATTTTTGTACAAATGTCTAGGTTGCAATCATTGAGTTGACATTTCTATATTAAGTTCTTTATTGATATTTATACTCTATTGTTTTGGGTAAATTAAAGCTTAAAAATATAATAACTAAGCTAACAGCTTGGCCGTCGATGCTGATCAAGAATATGATATGATTTATTGGGTCGGAAATGCCTCCTTCACCGAGTTCTGCGCTTCTGACTGATATTATAATATCCAGAAAGAAGTAGTAAATGTAGGTTCGCAATTAAATTATTGTATTACTGTATGTAATTTATGCAACCCCTTGGCCTAGGATGGATGGACACCATCGCTGGGGGGATTTATGGTCAAGACCTTTCTAATGATGAATAATCGTGGCCGAGTCTTTGACAAATCGAACTTTTACGGGAACGCGTGTGTCTCTCTGTCTGGAGATAAATAGGTGTTGCCCGGGCTATTTGAAATTCAAATGATTGGGGCGAAATTTCAATGGCTTTTCCCCAACAACGGCCATGATTGTGGCTTGTCTAGTGCCGCTGGCTGTTTTGGCCCGCAGTTTGAATTGGCCATGGAGCTGGAATAGGAATAGGAATTGGGACTGGGATTGGGATTGGGAGTGGATGACGCCACCAGGTTTGCTCTTTATATATATATATTATATATATATATTTATATTATATGTAGGCAGACTCATACTATTTATTATTTTGGGCCTCGAGTCTCTCTGGGGGCGTGAACGGCAGACACTCCGGTTAACGTCTCGATATTCACACGCCGCTTAATTGACTTCCATAACTGCGCCGAAGAAATCGTTTTCCAATCATTAGTTTTTTGTTGTGTTCCTTAACCCATTGTTGCCGCCCAGAGTTCGGGCTACTCCTCTGGCCTTTACACAGAGGGGAAAACATGAGAGAAGATCAGAAAACCGATTGTTTGTTTTAAGCATTATTCTTCATTCAGTAGTAATAAAATATTCAAAACTAACTAAATATTTAACAGGATATCTCTCTAATTTCCAATTTTATATTTTTTATTTTTTAAAATATCTCAACAAATAACTGGAGATATCTAACTAGATTTTTAGTTCACTTAATTTCGCCCAGTATCTTTCTAATTATATAGTTTCTAAATGATACAATTTAAGTGGTGCGGATACAAAAATATTTAAATATATTTTTAAATATATCTGAGTAGATTTGAAATGGAATTTCTCCCAGTGCAGCTGCAATATCTACTTGGGAACTATCGAGACGATGGCAAAAGTGCCAGGTCGCTAATTGTAGCCGGAAAATTAGAGCGGTCCGTCTCTAGGATTTTGTGTTAATTTCTGCTCGCCTTTGCTCGCTTTTATTTTTATTTTACTTTACTTTACTTTATTACAGGTCCCTCTGACCAGCTACCTGAAGGTTTTCACTATGGTTTTAGGGTTTAGGCCGGGCTTAGATCGGGCTCTAGCTGTTGGTCATTAGGCCGAGTTCACAGATTTGCCGCTGTTTGGTCTTGTATCTGCCTATATATATATATATATATATATATATATGTATATAGCTGTATCTGTATCTGGCGAATGTATCTGAGCGCTCGCACAATGTTTGCTCAAGCAATTCATTAATCATTGATAATTACATTAAATGTAGGCCTACCTGCGCATGCGTCGCCTAATGAACGTGGTTTGCTTGGGTTTTTTTGTTGTATTTTTGTAGTATTTTTTTTTCTTGTCAGACAAATAGATAGTTCGCCGGCGTTTAGTTTCTAATTTTTCAACTTGTTGCCAAGCCGGCTTTTAATTGTCCGTGAATTATAGAAACACGGGACATCGGACAGGCCCGGTTTTTCGCCTTAACACGGAGCGTGTTATATCTTGTCTTTTTGTATATATATAAATATATTTATATATGTATCTTTTGGATACGTGCAACTGTCGTATCTTTCGGTTAAGGCCCTTTTCCGCGAAAAACCCCAAACCAATAACGAATTTTACCTTAGCTTACTTAAGTTAAGGCGTGAAAATATACGAAGATGTAATATTTTCATTTAAAAATGGTTAGTTTAAAGTTTCAAGTAAATATATATAGTTTTTTGTTTTTATAAAGCACGATTTATCAGTTTATAAATCATTTAAGGCTTCGTAAAAAGAAATCAACTCAAATTTAACCCCAACGAAAGCCATCACAATGACCCTAAGCATCTTGAAGCCATTTACGCGGCAATTAAAACTTGCAGATATCCTGCCTTAAGATACTTGTGCAAGGCCTTGCAGATACATTCGCAACTCAAGCTGCAGCTACATACGTACCCACATTGCCACTTGAACTCTGGCCAGACAATAAAGCACTCGAGAAATTAACATGGATTTTGGGACCAGCCGGCCGGCCGGCTAAATCGGGGCCAAATGGGAAAATCCATACCACGGGGGGTTCTTCCACTTGGCATTTTCTGCTGTATTTTCTTGCTTTTATTACATATATACATTTATATATATATATATATGTGGCATGAATCATGGGCTGCGGCTAATGCATTTTCACGAGGCTGGCCAAAAGGAAAAACCTGCCGGGGCCAAAAACGCAGACGATGGCGCGGCCAAATGCGTCGACAACGATGTCTTTAAGCAGCTTTTTTGTTGTTGTTGTTGTTGTATTTCGTAGGGGGTGGAGGGAAGGCTCTTCTAGGGGGAGGGTTAGAGGGGTTGCGGGGGTGGTGATTCGAAGGAAAATCACTGACAGCGTCGCCGTAGTTGCCCACCAGATGGCGTCATCGATGTTAGCGTCAACGCCACCGGCCGGCTTAGTCAGAGTTCAGACATTGAATCGATATTCGTTGAGGGAATTACAATTACCCTTAAGTAAGAGAGGTATGCTGGCACTCTAGATGGTTGGGTAATAATATCAATAGAATATTACAGAAATGTATTTGAAAAATATAGGTATGTTTTTTATTGCTATTATTTTGTTCTTAACAATATATCTGAATATCTGAATTCATTCACTTAAACCGTGATATTTTCCTAATGGGTGTTCCCGATCTCGCGCCCAGTGTGTGAGACCCACTTGTTCAATGACTCGGTGTGTGAGTTCACTCACTGTGCGGGGGCAGCCTGCAGTTTGGTTTTATCCAAATGGCAAAGTCATCGCCGGCTAAATTCTACATACATATTTATGTAGATAGATATGTATGAATATACTTTGTATGGGAATAGTTGTGGCTGTATCTAAGCGGCTAATTGGCTGCTTCTAATCAACGCCATCTCCCTCTCGCTTGAATCTGTTTTTAGACCAACAAAAATAAAATACGACAAAAAACATTAGACAATAAAAACAAAAAACAAAAAAATGTCCAGAAAAATCGAGACCATTGCGAATATTATGACACCAATGTCCATAAGCGAAACCGTGTCTATTGGCGCCGCTGCCGTCGTCGTCGTCGTCAGCATTGCGGTTTTTGGCTACCCAAAAAAATATCCATAAGTGGTCGCCGTTTTGTGTATTTTTGGGAAATTTTGTTGTGGAAATTAACGCCGCAGCCGCTGCACTCTGAATTATGCATCAGTTAATTTGTCTGGCTCTCCGCTGAGAGCCATTTGACGTTTGGCCGAAAGCCCGTAATTGAAATGTTCGTCGAGGAAGTGTCAAAGTGGTCAAGTGGCCCCCCTCCGGTGACAGTTGCCCACAACCCATAAAATATTTTATATACTGATATATACATAGAGCTGTGATGGACTCGTTGGGTTTCCAAGGCAGCGGAGTTACCAGAGGTCCTTTGATTTTCTCTTAGGCTTTTTTTTATAAATACTAAATGCCTTTAAGGCCTTTAAGGTGATTATTTTAAGGTTTTTTTGTGGATTTTAAAAGGTTTTCAATATAGTTTAGCAGAGAAATTATTTTAAAAGGTATTAGAACTTGGAATTTTTATATATTATGAATTCAAATACTGTCTATTGTTATATTTTTATGTTATATTTGTAATATTGTTTTTTTTTTTTTTTAATTTTAACTGATCTCTATAGATTTTAGTTCAAACAGCCTTAGCTTTCCTTTCTTTATTTTAAAGTGAAACATAGTTTTTAAAGGGACACACGCTTTACCTTTATTTTAACTAATGAAAATGGGTTCTTAATAAATATTAAAAATGTAAAATATTTATTTATTGAAATGCAAATATTTTGTATAGTCTTTTTCAGATTTCAAGTATATTTTAGTATTCTATTTTATATTAATATTTTAGTATATTTCATTATTAAAATACTTTATACTCTAAATAGTTTTGCACAAATGTTTGTATATTATCACAAAAAATATATATGTATTTTTTATGACAATCTTAACACTAAATCTAAAATGCAAATAAGGACATCCATGCGAATAATTTTTTAGCCAATCGAGTTAAATCTTTATTGAAGCATTTAATCAAAAAGCATTGACAAATAGCACCAAAAATTTAGGCAGATATTTGGGCCTTAAATCAAAGCCGGGCCTAGACGATATCGGTGAGTGGGGATCACTTTTGTCACTATTTCATTTTATTTTATTTTATTTTTTATATTTTTTTTTTTTGTCTTTCTTTTTGGGTCACTTAAGTGGGCCTTGTACAGTGCGTATATTTCTGGGAATGCCCAAACACAATTCCGAGCTTGTTACGATCGATATCTGGCTTTGATGGTTTTGTTCCTCGATGGCTGACAATTTAATTCCCGAAGCTCATTCATAGGCCTGACTTTTTGCTTAGTTTTCTTAAGACTTTTTTTTAAATTAATTTCTTTTTTAAATGTTTTTTTAGTTTTTTCTTTTTGGTTTCTTGCTGTTTTGGTTTTTACCCCCTTCTTTGTTGCGTTGTCGTACATTTTCAAGTTTTCTTTTTGTTTCTAATATTTTTGTTGTTGCGCCGGCAATTAACACAAAAACATTAATTAAGTTACGAACTAATGTCTTTTGGACATCAGTACCCGGCCCTGACAGACAGCCAGACGACATGAATATAAGTCAGCGCACATGTTTGGTACAGTGAAGACTTCTAGTAATTTTGTATATCAAATACATCAAGCTTTGCCTTCTTAACTTCATATTAATATTATGAACTTGAACTATATTTTAATTTACGATTTATATTTTGTATTAAAATAATCTCTAAGCTTTTTTATATTTCTATTTAAAATAAATAAAGGTTTCTGTACTTATATTAGTATTATTTTAAACATAATAAGCTCTGGAGCTGAAGGCCCAGATTTTAACTTAATATTCATATTTCTATGGGTGAAAATAATTCTACTAATTTTCTCCATATCGAGGGCGCACTGTACCCCCTCTCAGTGAATGAGTCGAGCTGCAGACATACACAGGCAAAGTTTTGTTTTTGGGGCTTGAGGGATGCGACGCCAGTTCCTTCTGGCCGCTAAAACAAATTTAAACATTTCAATGTTGAAATTCGTTATAAATGAATGGACATTGTAACGGGCAGACGCCTCTGGCAGCAGCAGAGGGGGGGAGGGGGATCGGTGGGTCTGAAAATGGAAAATGGGAATAGAAAAAGGCCACACGCGCAACAATTGTCTCGCAAGAAGGCCAAGAGAGAGAGAGAGAAAGACTGAGGCTGCTGCTGTCATTACCTTTTTTTTTGCAATTTTATTTCCCCCTCTGGATCTTTTTTAATTCTTTAATTTATTTTATATTTAGTTTATGCATTTTTATAATAAATATAAGCAATATTTTATGTGTATTACATAGTATTTGCCGCACATGCTTAAGCTCTTAGTTTTCCAAAAAACCTTTAAAGACTCTCTTTTTTATTTAATTTTTAATATTGATTTTGGCTGTGTTTACCTATAAGGTATTCCTTCCGTTGATCATATCCAGCCCTTGAAGGGTAGTGGCAAGTCCCCTGGGCTGGCCAACATAATGATGGCCAGGCCTTGACCATGTTCAAGTACCAAAGCTCGTAGGCATTTCGCTAATTGAGTTGCGACAAAGCTTCCCGTCGATTGTTCAGCCCTCCTAAGACCCCCCAAAATTAGCCATAAAAAACCTTTAAAATACACAAAAAAATAGATATATATATACATATATATATACTTATGTATATACATATTTTTATATGTACTTATAACCATCGCTGATGGTCCGTGGCCAGTTTGTGAAAATTTGTGTTAACATTTCCGGCACAAGTTTAAGCCAAAGAATCGGCTCGAACAACTTTTACTTTTTGGTTTTTGGTTTTTCGTTTCTATTTTTGTACATATATAAGTATGTATATATAGCTATATATGTATATATATATTTTTTTTTTGCAATCCAAAGCCTAACCCTTCATGGGCCTCTGTTGCTAAGCGCAAAAATCTAGCCACCATTAAAGGGTCGCTTTAAAGCCAGCAAAAAAAATTAATAGAAAAGGGCTAAGTGAAGGCCGGCAGTAACTTAACTGTGCCCTAAACATTTGCACACACACAGGCCAAAAAAAAAAAAAACAAAATTTATTACGGAACCGCAGATTTCCAAATAGAGCTTGGCAAAAAAATAAAAAAAAAGATAAATGGAAAAAATTTGTTGTTTGACCAGCAAACACAAAAGGAAGCTCAGACTGGGCAGAAAAGAAGATCGAGTTTGGTTTTAGTTTTTTATGACCTAGGAATTGGGTGTTCCAAATTATCCAAGATATAAATATTCGACTTTAATTTATGTAGAATCCGAACTTCAAAACATATATATTTTTCGGCCTTTACTTGGGTACAATTGATATTTGTTTAATGTTTTTATTAATAACATACTTCAATATGGTTAGTGGAATGATTTGAATTTGGAATGCACATTTATCGAGGTCCGATAACAAAATTATCGCACTCAACATCATACCAGAAACATTGTAAACTTTAATTTATTGAAAGTTTGAGTTAAATATAATAAATATATCAAAAATATTGGAAATATGTTATTGATTTTATTTTGCCTAATAATATATTTTGTTATTTAAAATATACAACTATAGTATATCCAACTTTATTATAAATTATCGATTAAATATTGATAAAATATCTATCGAAACATATTAAAAATGTTCGATTTTATCGAAACATATTGAACATATGTAATTGCGTTTATTTTTATCTTATATTTAACATTATATAGGATACCTAAACGAAAGGCTTAAGTACTAATTTAAATAATTTAACTTAAGAATTCCTCTTCATTTCTTTTTTTTAGATCAATTTACAATGCTGAGTAAATATTTATTTTTTAAATTTTCGTATTGGGTTTTTCATAAGATTTTGACTTCGATAAAAACGCATATATCCTTAAAGTATAATAAATAAAAATCTTCGTAATACATAAATCATACCGGTCATGGTACCTGAATTATTTACCTTCGATACCGATACTGGATCAGTACCAATGATACCCTCTTTTCGATACCCTTCCCTCACTCTCGGCTACATGTCATATCTCTTACCCAAACCCGAACCCAAGCCCCGAGATCCCGTTTCCATTTCCAATCCAAATTTCGCCTCTCTCCCCTGTCACATATCACGTGACACAAATCAAATTCACACCGCAGCCACAAAAAAAAAAAAATAATAAAAAAAAATAACCAAATAAATACAAATAAAATACACAAAAAATCAGTCCCAAAATCATTTCAATGAGGGATCCGAGTACGGGTTCGGTTCCGGGGTGGCCCATGGCAATTGTGCAAATAAACGAACAAGTTTGTCGACTTGATTAACGAGATAATGACCAATGAAGTGCCGACTATTGACCAATACACCCCCCTGTCCCCTCTGTTCCCCGGTCCCACCACCGTACAATTTCCATTTCACTATTTAACTATCATCATCATCATCGTCACGAACATCATGGGCAAATAAAAGTGAGCAGAGGGTCCAAGCCGCTGTCAATCATCCACGTCCGATAAGCGACACTCTTGACACAAACACACACACGCTAGGAATTTGAACACCCGAATATATAGAAAATATAGAAAAAAAAGAGGCACAAAAAAAGTATTGTATATTAAATTAATCGAAGGCAGCAGGTTCTACCGAGATTTGAACTCGGATCGCTGGATTCAAAGTCCAGAGTGCTAACCATT